>AXCO02010585.1:0-12974 GCA_000473525.2 Anopheles melas
GGGCTTACACGAAAGAGTGGCCTTCGGTCATTGCCTTAGCCACGACGTTCGGGAGCCTTTGTGCGATCGGGAATATTCGGCTCGATCGGTATCGGATGCTTCCCACACTACGCGTTTGTACCGCGCTCTGTCGGGAATCACGGCAGATAACACCGACAGATCGAATCTAACGTTAATTATTATTAACACAGATCATTCATAATAATATGCATATGCAAAACATAGTGCCAACAGTAAACTTGTTTAACTTGTTTAACATGTTTAACAAACAAACTGCTGAAACCTTTTGTCTTACTAGTGTTGTGATACAGAGGGGTAAAAAAACAAAGAACCAATTTCTAACAAATGAAATAACCAACCACCATACACAAGAGAAACCATTTGCTTCAAGAGAGAAACAATTCAAAACATATTTAATTACAGCGTATTTCGTTAAGTTGCTGATTTAGGCTATTCGTAATGGTATTACCCTGACACTGATTTAAGATTAGGTAAGCTTTTTCGCAGTTGTTCAGTGTACGGCCTCGCAGTACATTCCTGATGCAGTTCTTAACGCCACGCTTGTATGTGTCCTCGTCAACCGACAGCCTGTCTTTCACTCGTTCATACTGCTTATCCACGTCAAATCCTTTGACGTCATCGTAGATACCAAGCCGCATTCCAAAACATCGGAACACGCAGCATGTTAACTGATCGTCGGGAAAGATGCGTTTCTTGTACAGCTGGATTAAATCCTCGGGGACATTCAAATCGCGAGCACAACCAAACAGGGAATAGAATGCAGTATCCAGCGTAACCTTAGATATGTCCAAGCACTCGCCAGACGGTACTAGACTACTAACGCCGATCAGAATTAATGGCCACAGCACGAAATGATACCTGACAGGTGCCATGCTGTTGAATAAAAGCCAAAAGTATCACTGCAACTATTTTTAGAAAACCCCTTCATATTATATTGGTAAAAACTTGCCCGGCACTGGTGCGGGGTACAATAATGCGATAAGGCACGCTATGGTTTGATTCTTTGTTTATGTTTTTATTGACAAACTAATGCATAGAAGAACAGGGCGTCTATAGCCGTGGTATAACAATGAACGGAATTGCTGCTAAAATGAGCAAACATGTGTTTGTGAAGGGGTTTATCAAAAGTTTAAAAAAAATCGAAAATTAACAAAAAAAAACAATGGCACAAAAGAAAACAAATGTGTTGCTGTGCAAGCTTTGACGGTGACTAACGTGTTATTATTTAAAAATAATTTATATTCATAATGTATTATATAGGTAGAATGTAGCAAGAGAACTCTAAAGTATGATTTAGTTTCCAACGAAAGTTTGCTATTAAAAATAGAAATAATGTCAAATATGTCAAACAATTAAATTGTCTTCCATGGCCGAATAAAAGAGAATTGTAAAATTGAGTAGCTTATCTTAAAACTTCCATCCAATCATCAAATCATCAAACCAAAACTATAAGTAAGTACAGCACTATAACTATAACTATAACTAAACTATAAGCAACACTATAGCCTGTGGCATGCTTTTACAGCACACGTTGTACGATGCAGCTTTTACAACAAAAACTTTTTCCCATGTAACACAAACAAGTGTACAACTTTTCATCAAAAAAATCTTCAACTGTTCTTCAACTGGCTGGTCATTATTCAATCACAATCTGTACACCCTAACAAGCGGAGTTTAACACACGTTACGCGCGCCTGCCGTTGCATTGTGCGCTTACCATCGGCTGCTCAGTGCGATCGTTACGTACGGATCGAACATGACAGCTCCAAAGCTAGATTGCACTATCATGCGACATCAGTTAGTTTCGGTCCAATTTTCTATCAGGAGGTTTCAATCCGATAGAGTTGCATGTTGGGAAATGCACGGGCGGGATACTGCGACTTTATTCAGAAGGAAGTGGATAGTTTATGCTGCCTCTGGCCCATCCAAATCGCAAACCATCGCTTGTCCCTCATGCACTACTTCTAAGTAGTGTTGCCGATCTCACGCCATCTCGTGTTTTTGGGCTCACTTTCCGGCCGAGCGTTACTACTGTACGCTACACAGCGCCACACCTACGCGGGGCGCTTCTTAACGATGGATGCTTTATCACTAAGCTGTGGACGATTTTTCAAACGAGTATTTTCCAATAACCGTCAGTGCCAGACGGTTGCTCGTGAGTGCAGAAAGTAAGCAGAAGAGAGCGACCGTGCGGACGAGGAATGTTCGTTTCTTGCGCGTCCCGAACCTTTTTACAAAATTGGCCTTCTTTCGGTGCAAGATCATTCGCTTACCAATCCCGTTGTCCGTGCACTGCAACGACGCTGATGGTAAATAGTGCAATGTCACCATGGCTGCTATCCTAACGAGCTGAAGCGAGCTCTGGTGGGTTGCTTCTTTCGACCGAATGCTCTTTGTGCCGAATCCTAACAAATGTGTGTTTGGCACACGGTAGTTTGTTAAGTGGCCATGTGTCGACCGGACCGAAAAGCGAGACAGATGAACATTCATCAACCACGTTGCATTGCTCCGTGCCGGCAAGAATCATTTTTAATACGTCAACACACAACAAATACGACAGCACATTTCGATTAAGTTTCTTTGCTATTCTAGGGCACTTATAAGTTGGTTTGAAGAGTGATTTTTATGTTTGATTGAATAATAGTGCTTACATTTCCATCTAATAGTACAGCATCGCAAAAAGGGGCTTCACGTACCTGTAAAAAAGAGAAGACGCTCAAATTAGTTACTACTGGCTGTTGTCCTAATTAGCGGTAGCGGTCCAAACTTTATCAAACATGAAATCAAACTACCAAATAAAGTTAATACACATCTAAAACCATTCCAATTTCAGAACATATCTACCAAAAGTTCAACGCTCTACAGTATGGACATAATTAGGTTGCTAAGTGTTACGGCGCAAGGGTTGTCGTAACAAAGGCAGCTTAAACTGCACGGGTACGAAAATTCCACTTAAAAATTGCAACAATTTGTGATACTTATAAAAAAAAACGCTTCCTAATAACTTATCCGTACACACAGTTGGTTTGCCTTGCTGCAACAAAACCCAATCTAGGTTACGTCTGACAACGGTTGAGAGAAACTCCGAACAAGCGCAAGTTCTACACAGCGAGCGGAAAAACATGTACGAAACAGTAGCTTGCGGTCTCGGCAGAACTACTGCCCCCCTTTGGAAAGTGCTTTCGCCAACAAAGGCTCCGACGGCCACATACAGCACATTGGCACACCGGTGTACTGGAGCACCGGTACGGCCCTGGTTTGGTGGGGGAGATGCAGCCATTGAAAAGTTATACAACACGACCAAGTTGCGTCTGAAAAGTTATTTTTTACACAACAGGTGCATCTTCATTTTTCTTACATAGTGCAAGAAGCCAAAGCGATGGCGTAGACACAGATTTATAAGGGAAATGTTAACAAAATTTATTTATTTAATAATTGTCAGAGATTAAACAGTTAACCTAAATTCACCACACTCAATTAGCACGGCAGAAGAGCTGAGCAGCTCCTTAGTTAGATGGAGTCGAATGAAGTGCCCCTTTGTTCGCGTTCACGACACAAGCCAAAGTTTTGAGTTTTGTTAGCACAACAGCACGGCGCGCTTGATTACCGCCCCGTAAGAAACTCCTCAGCGAAATATTGGCTGAACCAAATAAAAACCAAATAATGAACCACCACAAAACGGTGGCAGGCATTTAGTGGGGAGGGCCTGTTTATCCGACACGCGTTCGACTTCCTGGCTGAATGCCTGGGCGCGTTACGATAAGTTGTTCGCCCCAGTACCACGTCTACATCGACCCGGTTAAATGATACCAACCCGTGTGGCGATGCCCCGAACCCGCTCAAAACACCACTCAAAAGTTACGCTATAAATATCCTGCCCCTGCTTCTACGATCGGTACTACAGCTGCGGCAGCCACCAGCAAGCGAGGCAAACACACGCTAGCAAGCCAGCTTTCCGATTCATCAATCAATTCTACTGCCCAAACATGAAATCGTTTCAAATCGCCACCCTAACCGTACTGCTGGTGCTGGTGTCCGGTACCGCATCGACCAAGAAAGCGTCCACCATCTTCGGCATGCCGCTGCAGCAGGATCCAGTGCCCGCCACCTCCACCTTCATCGTGTCCGACTTTCTGCAGTTCCTGCAAACGGCCGTGACCTGCTTCAACAAGCTGCGAATCCCAGAGGAACGGTTCCCGCTCTACCTTGCCGGCGTGTTCCCGAACTGTCCGGAAACGCAATGCTTCGTGCGCTGCCTGTCCGCCAACCTGAACCTGTACTGTGACGAAACGGGATCGGATATCGACCGGCACTACCTGCAGTTCGGGCTGGGCCAGGACTACAACTGCTTCCGCCAGAAGGCCGAGCAGTGTCTGGCCGCTAACACTTCGCCGTGCAACGATCCGTGCGAGGCTGCGTACAAGCAGGAGCTCTGCTTCCTCGACGAGTTCCGCAAGTACGTCGACTCGAACATGAACTCGCTCATCGCGGCCGTCGCTGTGGAAAAGGCCGAACAGAACCCGGTATACTACAACATGCTGGCTCACAACTAAGGTGACGCACTGTCGAACACAGGAAAATAAACTATAGTTCATTAAAGTAAAACAAACCTTTCTGTTATTGCATTCATTTACTTTGCGCAACCCGCTGCTGTTCGGCTGGTAGTCCATGCGGCAGGTCAATCGTGCATATGTCAGGGAGGCTCGACCAATGCGAGTGTTTAGTCTACGACAGGCATGTTGAGCGATCACTGACCTTAACTGCTGCACCATGGGACCTCCGGGACCGGAAACACCTTCACCAAACATAACCTTCACCCGGTGTAAATATTTCTGCTAGTAAACTGTTCACTTGACGCGGGATGTCATCGGTGCCGCGAGCAGGGCAAGTGACGCTTTTTGTCTTTCAGTTTCTTCCAGTAGTCATGTTATGATACAACGTTTCAGTTAGTTGCCTACATTGAATGTATGGCAACAACACCTTGGTTGTGTCCACGACCGTCAAGCTCAATGGCAAGGTTTATTATAAAAACTCTCCCAATGTGTTGTAAAGCGTTCAGTTACAGCGTAGTGTCTAGCCTGTACATATGATGGCAAGCAGTGGGCAGGTAGTTGCCGCGGCAGCAGTGCTGCTGCTGATGCAGCTACAAACAGTAACTTCCGCGACATTCGGTGCTCGGGATCCTCCTCCACTGGCGCTCCGGGAAGCGCAGGCAGCGTGTGTGAAATACTTGGGCATCTGCGAAAACCGTCTCCACCAGTACAACAACAGCGTCTACCCGACCGACCAAGACACCATGTGTATGGTGCGCTGTGCCGGCATCATGATCGGGTTCTGGGACGACTGTCATGGACTGAAGCTGGACGGACTGGCTAGCCTTTTCCCTGCGCTGGCAGCAAACGATCGCGTTCGGTATCAAATTATGAGCTGTGCAGAAAAGCGCATCGCCACCTGTCCGCCTCAAGATACCTGTGCCAGGGCGTACAACGGGTTCCGCTGCTTTCTGGATGCACAGAAGGGTGGATTCGGTGCGAAGGAGCCGCAGCAATCGACTCCACCGCAACCGTTCGATGCGCAGGAATTCATTCGCTCGCTATCGATTTGTGCCAAGCTGCAGCGCATACCCAAGGACCGGCGGGACCTGTATGTGCAGGGCGTTTTCCCGAACGACGACAAAACCCGCAGCCTCATTCGCTGCGTCGGCATCCGGACCGGGCTGTACGATGATGAGCAGGGTCCCAACATCGCACTGCTGTACAGTTTGTTCGGCGCTGGTCAATCGGAGAACGAGTTCCGGCGCAGGGCAAACCTGTGCATCGACGCCAACCAGCCACTGCTGGAAGCGCAGGATAAAAATGCTCAGGCGTACGTTAAGCTGTACCGTTGCTTTGCCGACCAAATCAGTGCACTCGTACGGGCCAACGCTAATGCCATGGCGTAGAGCTGACGGTCACTTGTGTGTAAAACAAAATAAACAACACTTTTACCGCCGGAAACTACCGTATCGCGTTTCCTTTTTTTGTTTGTACCTTGCAAGCATTATTTCCTACCACGCTGAACGTACTACGCACTCACGGTAGTCGAAAACGTGTCCTAGCCTCCATCTTTGCGACGCAGCGCGTGTCTTATCAGACGGTGCGCAGGTTACGCTTTTTATATAACATCCGCCTTTAAAACCAATCCTAGAAGGTAGCGTATGCCCAGTACTGTACCGTCCATCAGCCACCATGGAACGTGACCGCAGCAGCTCGTACGTAGCAGCAGCCCTGCTGCTGGTTTGCATTTCGCTCGCCTCCGCGCCACGCGGCACCGAGGCCAACATCTTTGGCGGCAAGCTCTACCAGAAAGCCCAGCAAGACTGCATACTGTTTATGGATATCAATCCGCTCCGATCGAACCAGTACAAAAAGTTCGTGTATCCACCGGACCGGGATACGATGTGTCTGATCCGCTGCATCGGCATTTCGCTCGACTTCTGGGACGATATCTTAGGGTTCGACGTGGATCTGGCGGAGCAAGAGTTTAGTCCGCTAGTTGACGCCACCTTCAAGAAGTATCTGGCCGGTAACATTACGCTCAAGCTGGAGCTGCTCGATCCGCTAGACAACTGTGCCCGGGCGTACTACGCCTTCCGGACGTTCCGCGCGCAGATCCGTCAGTTCATCGGCACGGGCACCACCACCATGGCACCGAGCGTTAATTTCCAACCATTGACGGCGGTGCAGATCCTGGACATCATAGTGGATTGTGCGCGGGAAGTTAATCTGCCTCCATCATTCCTGACCAGCTTGACCAAGGGCATCATTACCGACTGTTCCGAGGTTCAGTGTCTTATTCGCTGTGCCGCCGTACGTACTGGGCTTTACACCGATAAGGACGGAGCGCTGCTCGCCAATTTGCACCGTCAGCTAGACCCACCGGGAGAGGATCTGGCCAGTTTCAGCCTGCGCCAGGGGATGTGTTTGCAACGTAACCAACAGCCGCCGACGGCCGACTGCTGTACCCGTGCGTTCAAGCAGTTCTTCACCTGCCTGCGTCCCGATTTTGAGCAGTTTTTCATCAGAAACCGAGAGACCGTGATGCAGCATTTCTTGTATAAAACGGACCAGCCTGTCGAAGGACAGGCAACGCCCATGGTGCAGAACAATGTGTTGGATCCGTTCGGGGGCAATATGGGTATGATCTTAAGCTCCTACTAATCGTTGTCACCCACACGACTTATCCGTTAATTTATCCGTTAGGCTTTGTAAATAAACAAATTCTGTATGAGTTTATAATTAGAATTGATAACTTAAATTCTTACTAGATTTATGTAGTGTGGATGTTGTCGAAAATGAATTTTTTTTCTTATTTATTTACCAACTTTTCCAACAACCACCTGCGTGCCTTGAGTGGAAATAAAAATTGGCAATTAAATGCTTATTACAAAAAACCAACTTTCTTAAAATCCCATCATGTTATAACTGTCAACGTACTTCACACGAAGCTGTCTGAAATGTTTTACTTTAGCATATGACTGTAACCAAATAGACACCCTAACGGAAAAAGGGCCGAAAAAACCCGTCAAAAGAACAAAAAATTTACATTTAATGCAAACAAAACTCTGAAATGTGGTTCTGTGCAGCGGGTGCATCTTCCGGGAGCGGTTTAAATCCTGCATTTTTCGCATTTGTTCCTCTCGCCCACTACCGGTACAGTGTGCCCAGGAACCAGACACTTTGAATACGTAATCGGAACCCGGGAAAGCTGCTGCTTCTAGACTAACCGTCGGAAGCGGATAATGCACTTGCACGGCGCAAAGTATGAGCCAATGTGAAAAGCGACGGTAAGATATGCAAAGGCACACCAGGGGAACCACCCGGACGCCTAAAACGAGCGGCCGGAGCGAATTGTGAGCGTAGCAAAGCTTCAACACAATGTTGCTGTAGCCGTGTAGCGGGTGTAGCTCCACACCGAGGGGTTTTGAACGCACACATACATACATACCGGTAAGAAAATAAGCTGGGCAAGAAAGAAAGAAAAAAGTGCTTACATTTACATTTCATTACACCGAGTGCTGCAAACCGATCGTGGTGTGTACGGTATGAGAGCAAATAAGCTCGCTAACGAAAACTTTCCTACCTTTGCCTAAAAATAACGAAGAAAAAAGAAACAAAGAGAAGAAAAAAAAAGAAGAGAAATACCCTTGAGCATGCCGACATCTTCACAATAGAGGTATGAATTCAAAACTGCTGCGAGGGCTAACGAAGCGCATGAAGTATCTCTCTGTGCGCAGAAAGGATTCATCGCTGATAAGGGGCAAAGTAATCTTGTTGCGAAAATTTGAGTTCGTTTAACAGGTGTAAGGATTTTGCAGGTCAACAATCTCTATTAGTGAATGGAACATACTTTCAATCTATCGTTGACAAACTCAACTCCAAAAACGATAAAAGCAGCATATCTGATGTATGTAAAGCAAATTGCTTATATTGTTATGTCATTTTCCGATTTATATAAACAAAATCATAAACAAACATCTCTTAAATGAAGGTTTCAGCTTTGAGGTTATGCTGGAAACGCTGTTGTGATATTCATGTGTGTGTATAACAAAGATTAACAGTAACAAAAGATAAACCAAATACCCGCCGTACATCAATCAAACCGACAACGACAAATTTTCCCTGTTTGGGCCTTTTTATTTTCAGTTACTTCCTTATGATAAGACTTTAGCCCTTTCATTGCTCTATGGTGTGTTGGTTAGATGGTTACGTATCTGCTGTACAAATCAAATGGATAAGCTAAAGCAGCTTTCTCCAACACGTGTTTTGTTGCCAACAGCCTATACTTTCTATCTGTTTTACCAGCGTTTATGCCCGCCGTAAATTATGTTTTACGATACACCGTATCCTACGTGATCCCTACAAAAGTCAAGTCATGCAATGTGATGATAAAAAAGATACACGTGTTTCCATCTGCACAGCACAGCCTTGTGAATGAAACGCCAAATCTGTTTTAACCATAAGCAATCAAAGAAAAAAACAAACCATCACATATTGTTATAGTCAAATACGTTCAAAAATATGTGCCCATGTTTGAGCGATTTTGCAATGATATGAAATGTGTGTGTAGTGCAAAAATGAAATAAAATAAAATAAAATAAAGCTCAATAAAGTTATATGCAACATAAAAGTAAAAAAATGAAACTAGGTCACAATGAAGTACTTTCGATCTACTTGAGTTGGTCCCTTACACCTATTGCAAAATGATGTTCATTATGCGTCAATGATAAAGGAAAATGATTTTGCTCGTTCAGATGCCTCGTTAACATAGTGAAATGAAATTCTCGTCATATCTCCTTGCCTAGTTAGATACTGAGCCTCTACACAATAGGAATGCTGGAGCATCGACGGTCGAACATTACCATCTGGCTGGTCCGAAACCCTGACCGAACCTACTGAATCCGAATGCTCACCCAGGCCAACATTTCGTTCGATCTAGTTTTCAATTCGATAATATTTACTCGACCATATGTCAGAACTGCTGCACCATGCACCACATTGCCGGCGGCATGAAACGCAACGGTCAACGCAAACGTGTAGTAGACAAAGCGCAACGGAACCATTTGGTAAGGGTTCTGGAATGCATATAAAACAGTGAAAAGAGCCGATAGAGAGTGAGAGAGAGAGAGAAAGAGAGAGAGAGAGAGAGAGAGAAAGAGAGAGAGAAAGATCAATTTTCCGACCAAATGCGACTGACCTGACCATGCCCAGTTTCTACGATATCCAAAAAGGCCGGTACGAATACACCAAGTGATTGAGTAGGCTTTTTATCTGTATCAGACAGCAAGGGCCCAAGGGAAAATACCAAAGGGCTAAAGCTTGTATTTATGCAAATTCCAAATAGGCACTAGCCAATTTTCGTTTTGCTACTGCTCCGTTGCCAATAACTCACCACATCTTCCACAACGAACAGCGCCGACTATTCGTGCATTTATACCAACCGTCGGCCCACGGACAAGATTTGCTGATTGAGAAATTGTTGCAAATATGTTACCGTTATGTCGACAATGCACTATACTAGACTGAACTGCACAAGAAGAGCTTGGTGCTAACATTTGTTTCTTATTTCCTGAAAATCGACCATTCTTGGGATATTTTTCCTGCAATTTTTTCGATTCCTATAGGAGTTTGTTGAATGGTTTCAACGTTTCGAAAAAGACCTACACAAATTTCATTTGTAAAAGCTTCTGCTCCACGAATCCAACTGAATTGAATACAATCAATGTATCTATCATTGAATACAATCCTCAGAATCTATCACTATCTCACAAGAAAAACATCAAAAATATGTGACAAAATTTCGAACGTTTTGTGGTATGGTCTAGCAAGAAAAGTATGGAATCAGTTTAATGCATTATTTTCAAGAATAAACGTTTCCTATCTGAAAAAGAACAGCCGATAAAGAAAAAAAAAACATTTGATTCCAACGAACAATAGGAACACCTATCAATTGTTGCCAGGTTAAAAAGTTTTTTAAGCTTAACGAAAACTTTCACAAAAGAGCTCACAGAGGAAATTCATTTCAAGGACAGGAAACTCCAAACCTGAACCAGAGTGCTTAGCTGGTAGAGGTTCGATAACGGAAAATGAATTTAAAAAAATCAACCTGCATTATCACAAAAACTCGCCAGCTAGCCGCATGGTAGTGGTAGAACATATAATTTCGACCGACGGTTCAATGTTTTATGAATATTTGGCTTTAAAAACCTGAAAAAATCAAGAGAAATGATAATCCTTTGCCAACTTAAAACATTCAATATTCAAGGAAATTTGGTAGACAAGACATCGCAGGTAGAAAAAATGCCGAACAATTTTCAATTTTTAAGCGACAGTTGAAACTTTCGACAGACGAAACTATAAGGATTTTTTATTTTGAATCTGACAGAGAAAACAATTGCAAATTCGATTGAATCAAGAATGTGATAAAAAGGAAAAAAATGAAAATAGCTTTTGAAAAGGATAATTTAGGATCAATTGATTTATGTTTTTCAAGCTGTGCATTTTCGATCCGGAATTAAGCCAAAGGAAAGGTCGAAATAACATATAGAAATTCCCTATAATCAATCCCAACGTGAAATGTTATGTTGCGAAAGTTATCAACGAACGGAAATGTAGACTTCAAGCAATATAAACCACTTTACAACATAAATCACCGCTCAGGGTTTCCCGAGCGTTCGTAGTGATGGTATCCGACCAGTGATGAACATTGCTGTGGCACATCGTATTGTTCAAAATCACTAATCATCATGACCGGTGTAATCGGTTCTGTCAACTCGCCGGATCAGCGGTATTATCCGACCGTATCGAAATCGTCGAATTATCACAATTATTTTGATTACCGATTTTATGGGTACGGCAATCAAGCGCCCACCTGCGTAACTGGAGAGCAGGAGTGCATTTTATACATCGAAACATAACCGTAATGGAGAAATTCAGAACATTTGCCTAATTACAGCGAAACACGCTGCTTTTCGGCCGTATTTGCAGAGGTTACTGCACGGTACACCCATCGGATGAAAATTTCGGTTGATCACTATGTTCAATAGAGCTTAAAAGCGATTGATTCAACATCAACATCTGTGCCGCTTTGAACGCCCACCGTTCCAAACAGCTCATGATGATGTGTTTTACTAGATATCTTTTCATCGATTCCATTAGCCGATGAAAACCTTCTCGCCTCCTTTGGCTAGAACTTCTGGCTATTCAAATGGAATTGAAACTATCGCGTTAGAAGATGAATCATTGCACTCTGGGTTCAAGTACGAACTAAACCTCGGATTCAATCGATCCGCTCAACCGTGATGGCAGTACCTTGGCATTCTATATGAAAGTAGCTTCATTCGAGCCATTCCTTCCAATCTTGTAACATCCTTTGTTCTTTGGTACTGGTTCTCGCTGGCCACCAATAAATGCTTAAAGAGAACGTGAAAAATGTCCTATCCCTTTCCTATTGTTTCCATTCCGATTTGATTTATGACCTACTTTCAGTTGTGTTTGCTATATATATTTACGACCGTAAAGGGTCCCGTTTGAAAGATTTAACATCAGCACGGACATACATCACCAGTTATGCCATTGCTGCTGTAGCTTTCCTGCAGCCACCTGCCTGTGTGCTACTTCGCGAAGGACATGATCTGAATTCAGCATTCCAACGATGCAGCAGAGGGCCGTGGTGAATTACTTGAAAAATGTCTGAAGCCTGACAACGGTAACCAACCAAGGTGGTACCGCATAACAGCAGAATTGTTAGAAGAAAGACTCCGGATATATGATGGAATCATAACAACTTCATGTAGTTCTTGCAAATATAGCAAGAAAAATTATCTCTATGCTTAATCACATTTCGAGAACGGCTCACCTGCGAGCAGTACCGCAGCTACTCAGGACGATCGTCCTCTGTAATACACCCTCTTCCCGACGGTGTTCGCGGACTGGGCTGTTTGGGCCAACTGTTTCAACACGGTGGTGTCAGATGTATGAACAGCGCTTCGCAAATGTAACCACGGGCTGGAAAAACATGATATATCGGTGTATTTTCCAACGGTGGCGAAATTTATGCGCCCATTCTTTTTCGATTCCGAAGCGCTTTACATTCGTTGCCGCCATCCTTTCCGTGCCCAACAAAACGGATGCACGCGTAATCTTCATAAGCTGCCAGTTGCGAGGAGGTAGTACTAAATGTTTCTTACGCAAGGTTTTTTTTTTATAATGGTGTTCCATCTACCAACCCCCATTGTTTACAAACCGCTCGCTCTGAGTATCAGCCACAGGAACGTGCGGTTTTGTGATGGGTGATAATACAAAAAAGGCGCCACCCCCCTTTAAAACACACCGAAATGCGTAAAAACATAGCAGTCCACTTATTTCTATTTTCCCTCTCAAGAACACTTAAAGAGCTTTTGTGGAATCGTTTCC
>AXCO02010586.1:0-11053 GCA_000473525.2 Anopheles melas
GATAAATCGTTATTTCTGGTCACTCTGTGCGGTAGGGAAAACATAAACAGAGCTGTCAAAATTCAAACTGACATTTCACAGTGGTTTGCATGCTGGTCCAAAATGCGCTCGTTGCTGTCGAGAGAATGTTATAAAATGTCTATATTATCGTATGTTATGTTCGAAATAATGTTTTTAATATTAATGAAAAATATTTCACAATCGTATTTTAACGTTTTAACACTATTTTTATGCTTACAATGTGTTTCTTTCAAACTCACTTTCCCCTCATTTGGCCAAGGCTTGCCAAACGTCAACTCGGTAGGAAAGATAAACATCAAAACACCGAGTACGCGCAAGTCTTGTTTTCCCTGTTTCTCCAAATAATCGAACATCGGCCGGAAATTCAATTAATAATTCCTTATCGTAACTCTCCCTTTCTGGCCAGACAGTCCAGCACCCCGTCGGGCAGGAGATTGTGAAAGCGCTCCCAGCAGCGCCATCAGAAATGGTTCACAAGTGAAGCAAAGCGACGCAAACCTTCCGTTGGTGTTGGGTGTGCTAAACACGATGAACACCCTGCGGGAATGGTCCCCGCTGGTGGACCTGGTCAACAGGATCCCGTCCTCCGTCCAGCGCGGTCTGCTCTTTCACGACGTGTCCATCACGTGCGTCGACCTGGTGGAAGAGTTCATCGCCCTCGGTACGAACGTGGGGCTGGTGTTTTGGTACGACCGGAAGAGCGGTGCGATCGAGCGGCTAGCAACGGACAGCGGCTCGCAGGAGCTCACCTGCGTGCGGATCGCCTCGACCGTCGAGTTCATGGTGGCGGCCGGTTGCCGTGCCGGGCAGGTGAACATATTCCAGATCCCGAAAACGCCACCGCCTGACGTTTGTGCCGAGCTGCTGCTGAAGGCGAAACCGATCGAGCGGTACACGGTGCGGGGGCTGCATCGGGCCGCCGTCTGTGAGCTGGTGTGGTCCAAGAACGGGATGCGCCTGTTCTCCGGCGATGCGGGCGGTGCGGTCGTGCTGACGGAGATCGGGTACGCCACCAAGACGTGCCAGTCGCGCGAAATCATCAACGAGCGGTACGAAATCGTGCAGATGGATCTGCACCGGGGCAAGCTGCTCGTGTCGAGCTCGTTCCGCACGGTCATCTGCAGCCCGGAGGAGCAGGAGCAGGAGGAGGATGGGCCCGGTGGCCAGCGGTGGCGGGTGGCACAGGTCGGCAAGAAGGATCGGAAGATGCTGGCCCCGTTCGGGGCGGTGTTTGCCACGGTGCACGGCAGGCAGCAGATCGTGTCGACGCGGTCCGGCTTTCGGCTGTGGCTGGCGGACGACGGGGGCAACGTGGCGCAGACGCTCATCTTCAAGGAGCTGATGCGGGCGCCGTGCGCCGAGATCGGGCTGCTGAATCCGAGCCGCAATCCGATCCGCATACCGACCACCTTCGGCAAGCTGTACCCGTTCGAGGGCAAGCGGATGGTGTCGGTCGCGAATGGGGCGCTGTTCGTGCTCGATCTCGAACGGATGGCGGTGGTCGGGTCGCTGACCCGGCTCCGCCACATCCTGGACGTGGCGGTCGATCGGAACGAAATACTCATACTGGAGAGTGCCCGGTCGGTGGTGCGGATCGGCACCCTGCCGGACAGCAGCCAGTCGACGATTGTGCTGAAGAACCTGGAGCTGTTCGTTAGCGCGGAGTCGCAGATCGTGCAGGCGGACGAGTGCTGCGAGGAGGAGACGCCGGCCGAGATGGTTGTGCGGAACGGTGAGTCGCCCGGCAGCTCGATGCCCGGTGACGAGCGGGTCGAGCTGGACGGTGGCGGGACCGGCGGTGACGATGCGCGACTCATCGAGGGACACATGCGGAAGCTGGAGCTGTTCGACACGCTGAACGAGCTGAAGTACGACGAGTCGATACTGTTCAAGAGTGGGCGCAGTCGGCGCCGGCACCGCTCGAAGGTAAACCCGATCGTGGAGATTGGCCAGATCCCGAAGGAGATTGAACCGGATGGGGGGGAACCATCGTCCGGCAGCTAAGGGCAGCAGCGCTTGGAGGAGAACGTTTTGTGTTTTGGAAATTACGCTTATCTGAAGCTAAATGAAGCGCAACGGTGCTTTTAGTGGGGAGTTTGCATAGTTGGCTCTCTCTTTAGTTTCGGCGCCTCATCATGACACACGAAAGGAAAAAGGCTTATTAGAAAGCTAGAGCGGATGGAAACGTTTAAAGTCACATTCCTCTTGGCCAAGGGCCTTTTAGCTGTTGTTTATTTTAATTTTAACGAATAGAATTAGATGCACACAACGTCACATTGCATTAGCTCTTAATAACGCGCACGCGATCACCTCGGCTATCACCGGCACAGCATTTTGTGATTGTTACACGTTTTTTTTTTTTAATCGTAATTTCGCGTTTATTGTTATATTTTTACCTCCCCGGTCGCCTGTGCTGAAACAGAACAGATTGCTACTTGTGATTGTATATTCCAACGAAAGGAAGAATAAAATATTTTTGTTATGCTGTGTTGTAAGTCAGTTTCGTGTTATTCCCCATATTCGTTTGATTACCGACACATTGAGAAACAATTAATAAATTGTGAAAAGGATTGAGAAGTGTTTCCGTAATAATAAAAAAATCCTTTAATATAATAAATTATAAAAATAAATAAAATAAAATAAAAAAATAATAAAAAATTTAAACCTAAAACGATCAAGTTGATACATAAAAAAGCACACAAAACACATGTAATCACAACGTTCGGTTTTTTGTTTCAATTTTTATTTCAATTACCTCCATCGAAGGAGGAGGACATACACACGCACGCACACGACGCCGCTACCATCTGCACCCCTGCGGCCCGTGGTGTGCTGCCGCCTCGTGGTTTTCTTTTAAATTTCCATTTCTTCGCTTCCGTGCTGCTGCTGCTGCTGCTTGTGTAAGTGTTCGCTACTACTTTCATTCCCTTTCCAATTAATTCTTTCTACTCGCCCCCATTTACTCCACTGCTGCTGCTGCTGCTATGTTATTTTCGCCCCTTTTTGTTCGTGTGTTCGATCGATCTGTTAATTAATAATTATTATTAATCAATAGATTCGTCTATATGTATTTTTATATATATAATAATTTTTATATATATTCCGTTTATCAGTTTGTGTGTGTGTGTGTTGTATGCATTGGTTTTCTTCTTCTTTTCTTTTTGTTTCATGCAGCGGCACTATGCTTCCCAACGGCAAAACTGTTCACAATAGATCGCCAGCCATCGCGCCATGGCGACCGGAGTTTAAAACGTGTATTGCGCGACGGACGCCACGTGGTCATTTCTCAGTAGGTTGTTGTTTGTGTTTATAGTAGTGCTCGCTTTTTATTGAATGTTTTCTCATTTTTAGCTGTTTGCTGTTTGTTTGTTTTTTTTTACTGTGAGAAAGAACTTTGGAGGTTTTACTTGTTGCGCTGCTCTGCCTGTTGCCTGTTTCTTTTAAGTTGTTTGTGTATGAATTGTTTGTTTTTGTGTTTCTCTTTGTATTTTGTTTACCCATTCCTTGTTGTTACTCCTTCTCTTCCTTCAGTTTTTTTTTATTTTTGTTGCTGCTTTAGTTCGTTCGCTAGTAATGCAGTTCCTTTAAATTTTTGTTTTGTTTTTTCTTTATTATTATAATAATGATTTCCCTCTCTTGCCAAGAGGGGGGAGCGCAGGCGAACCAAATAGTGTCTTCGCGCACATTCCCTCTCTCGTGTGTTCCGCCGTTGCTCTTCCTGCTCAATTACACTGCCTTCTCCTTCCTTCCTCTCGCCTTCCATTTGCTGCTGCTCTCACACAAAATTGCAAATGCCGTTTGTTTGTTTTCTTCTCCTAGTTATTAGACGTTCGTGTCAGTGTCAGGGGAGGTGTAAATGAAGGAACCAAAATGACAGAAAAACGGAAATTGATATTTCCTTTGCGATAGTTGGTTTAAAAAATGCCCTAAGTTAGATATTGTATTAGTAATAGAAGAAGTAGAGGATGCGGCCAACCCTTGCACTCGTGCCTCGGAAAGGTTGCAAATCAGTGCAACACACAGCTGTGCCTGCGCTGGAGATGGATTATGAGGCATTGAAACTGATGGAAGAGGAGGAAGGGGTCTTTTCTTTTAAATGGAACTAATTTTAACACCCTGGCCCTCGATACGCGCGCGAGCAAAAATGAATAACAAAAACAGATAAATATTTATCGTGAAAAAGATGCGTTTTTTCAGTATCTTTTTTCTTCCCCTCGTTTTCTTCTTCTCCCCTGTATTTTCCTTCTCTAGTTTTCCTCTTGCTGTTTTGCGTGTTGTGGCGCGCGCTGCTCGCGCTCATCAAGGATAAACTAAAATGGATTAAAAATATTATTATCTAACCCTACACAGAGAAACACACACACACAGTTGCAGGGATCCGTGGCGGCTTATTAGCTGCCAGACAAACCGTTTTCATCCCCCGAAACACACAAGTGTTGATACGATGATAGAAGATGGAGGAGAGGGCGGGAGAGGTGGCATGTTGGTCTTAATATGGTTGTTTAATTTTTTTTTTCTTCTATTTAATGTTGCATAATCCGCTTAAATATTGGAGATTTTTGTGTGGGTCTTGTGGACTGTTGCTCCAATTTGTTTTCAAACGCGCTACCATGTGCCTCTTTTTGTGTGTGTCTATTTTTGCCTTGTTCTTTCTCTTTTTCTCTTTTTTTAAGAGTGGGTGTGTGTGTGTGTGGTTATTGTTCTTTTGCTTTATTCATTGTGGTACTATCTTCTTCCACTTTGCTTGCTTGTTCCTCTTACATCTTAGCTGAACCTTTTCCTTTCCTTCCGCTTCGACTGGCCCGATGGACAGTTCTTTTTTTTGTATCCTTAAAATCGATATTCTAGCCCCCCACCACCCACTGCATCTAGGAGATTTCAAGCATTTCCTTTGCACAATTCTTTCCTTTCCACAAAACACTACACATTGATAATTGATAGTAGAGAAAAACTGCACAAACGAACACGATAGACGCACCGTGCCACGAGAATCGCCATTGTTGTCATCTGCCAACGGAACATTGTAACAGAGTGGGCAAATGCATGCTAAAGGAGAAGAACATTCCGGCGAAAGGTGCAAATAAAGAAAATGTGAAAACAAGAAGAAAAAATTGAAAACCCCGGAAAATCTAACACGATTGTGACCGAAAACTTCCAACTGTAAGGTTGCAACATTTCAACTGTAAGCTTCATTGCTCTGTACAATTGGAATACATGCACCATATTATAATTCTAACAAGAATTTGCGCAATCAATTCAATTCAATCCATTATCGGGTTTCCCAGAGAGCGCCATTTCCAGTTGGAAATCGGAGCGTTTTTTGAATGGGAATCCTCGACCTATATAACTATAACAGGATATTCATCATCCGGCTCTACAAAAGGGCCGTTTTGTTTAAAATTTTCCTATTTTTACCCATAAATTAGTTTTGAAGATGGAGCTTGCTAAACGCTTTCAATGCAAGTATTGATGTTTAGACACAAAATGGGGCAAGAAATGCGGATTTTTTTGTTCCTTCTGCCCGCGATCATCAACAAACGCATGGGTCAGCAAATTAGAAAATGGGTCGAGCGGAAAGGATGCGAGAGAGAGAGAGAGAGTTGAGAGATGAATCAAAGACAGCTTGTTTTACATTAACGTACCTCGCGTGTATGTGTGTGTGTGTGTGTATTAATTACTTTCATCATCTTCCATATCCATAGATCCTCCGGCCCGCCGTCCGTTCTCGGCGTCTTCGTTCTATTTTTCTACGTGGATTATTTTATTTTTGTTGTTTCCATTCTTTTCTTTTTTTTTTTCTTTAGCACTCTCCCTACGTGTTTCTATCTGCTACTACGTTTGCTTCTGCTGCTGCTGTTGCTCGATTTTCCGCTCTATTTGTGTGTGTGTGTGTGTGTGTGTGTGTGTGTGTGAGTGGTGTGCATGCGTATAACACGTGTTCGCCTGCTATGTATCGTGAATGTTCCCAGCGCAACGCGCATAAGATGCCTAGAACACACTTTTCACTATCGATCGCGCCGAGACATCGAGTGGAAAGGGGGAGAGGGAGAGGGGGATGGTGATGCACTGCGTCTAGTGGATCCGTTTGTTTTCATATTTGTTTCTAAAGCACGTGTGATCAAAAACACTTTCTTCTCACACGGCAGGGAAAAACAACATTATTCAACACGCACAGATACATTCCATCCATGTGGATGCGCGAATAAATCAATGTGTGATTTTATAAAAAAAAAAAACTATTAACAAAACTCTACCGAACGACGCTTACAGCATCCTAAATATGATGCGTGTTCTGCTAGGACATTTCACGAAACACTTTTCCGCGATTGTATCTTCCCCCCCTGGTGGATCTGGCTTCCGCTTTTGCATCTCTAACACTCGCACGCACGCACACACACACGAACACGCTTTCCGCTTGATGTAAGGGGGGAGGGGATGGATGATGATGGTGGTATTAGTAGCAAGGGGATGGTTGCTTAGTTGCTTGGTTGATCCTATATCGAGAGGGTGGCGGCTGGCTCAAACTATCTTTTCGATATAGTCTCGGCGGCTTGCGGTTCAGTTGTCGATGCCCTTCGCCGAGCTCTTCACTGTGGGGTATCAAAAAAAAAAACAACGCCAACAAATACAGGTGTGGTTAGTCATTGTGTTGAGAATAGTGGTGCGTTTTAGTGTCTCATTTGGCAGCAGATACGTTACGTTTTTGGAATGATAAAGATGACGTCGGTATTGTTTTTGGAGCGTGTTTGGAGGATGATTCGTGGGATGTTGTAACGGGACAATTATTCACATACGTCATGCGGCATTACACGCACACAAAACACGGTGTTTAGATACCACAAAACACACAGGGAAGAGAAGAGAAATTTCGTTTAATACAGTAAACAAAAACAATCGGATGACGGAGCGGCCATGCCATTCAAGTAACCAATTTTGCACACAAATTCTCACACAAAGCTGTATCTTCGATCGGTGATCGACCAATTATCTAGAAAAATACGGTAATCGGTTGGAACGGAAAACGCCTGTACACTCAGTATTGTATGGACATGGATACGTAAATATTTAATTTAAGGAAAGCATGAGGAAACAAAATTATAATAAACTAAATACTAGATGAATAATTCAGTGCTTGCAGTTTATTGAACATTTTGGTTTCAATCAACAAAGACAAGCAACGCGGATATGATAATGTAAAAGGAACAAATCGCAAGTAATAATAAAAAAGATTGCAACAATTAAAAATTGCAATTGATATATAATCATCAAGAATGTATCTTGATTGTTTTCAGATATACATGATATCCGAGTAAACATGATTGTCTCCAAAATGTATGCCGAAATGATTCATTTTCCATGAAATTACTAGAAGTAGAATTCTCTTATAGGATCTTCTTTATAATCTGTGTTAGCAAACTAGCAATCGGAATTCCAGTAGGACTTTTTGGTTGGAGAATAATCGTGCAATGGTATGAAAAAAAAACGTCCCGACAAAAGAAAAACTGATGCCATTGCACAGAGGAGGAGCACGATACACGAATGCGGAGAGAGAGAACAGTTTTGCATTAAAAATTGGTTATTAGTTTAACTTTGGATTTGTGTAAGTCACCACGGTGCCATTTACCCCTCGAAGCGGTGCCTTAAAGTTCGCTGCCGCCTGCAGTTGGATTTGATACGCTAAGGAGTGAATCTTAAAACCGTAGAGACTGTGGGCGAAAGTGAAAAAGCGATCGGAGCGATCGAAGCACGGGATTAGTAAAACGGGCGACACAGTAATATGGAGCGCAAGTATGCAGTGCACCCCACCCCGACAGACACACGTACCGTGGTATGAATTGATTTGCGGGACGCTTGGGACGGTACTCTGGGTGTACCATGAACAGCATGTGCGGGAATCCAGTTCCGAAGTATGCGCCATCGGTATGATGATGTCTAGAGGACTTTGGTGTGTAAACGTCGATGCATTTGGGACAGTAGGACTTTACCATCGCCTCACCGGGTACATCCGACAGCCCTGTGTAGAGTATGGAAGTGAGGGTTTTTTTTTGTAATTGTTATTTCTCTGCTCCATCAATTGCGGAGAGACGGCACTACACACACACACATACCTAGCGGAAGCATTGGTTGACTTTCACAGTAAACGCGTGGGCAGTGCCCAAAGTCTCCACTTTGATATTTTTCTATCATTTGAGCTATGCCACGGTTGGTGAGAATGTATCTAGCGTGTATCAAACCGTACAGCATCTCCGCCGCCTGCTCGATCAGATCGGACTGGTTGGGATTATCGTCAATTTCATCCTCTGCGGAAAAGAAACGGGGAAAAGGAAAGTAAACAGACGGAGTGTTAGAATTGTGCTCAAGAAAAATTAATAATTAAATTCTGCACCGTTTTGTGGAGGTATCAACACGGATTAGTCGGTTTGAATTGATTTTAAATTGTCATTTGATTGGGTACTCTATCAGCGACAACCGAGAGATGAGAGAGAGATGAGAGAGAGAGAGAGAGACATAATAAAGAACGATTTACATTTTTCCTTATACTTTTAACATTTACCCAATATATTTAATGTTGAAAAAAGCCAAAATAATCATTCTTAGTAAAACCTTTGTTGCATTTGTAATTAAGGAGCATATACCCATCGCTTCAAAGAAACTAAAATAAATATGTAGACACAATGGCATAAATAAGAACAACTGTTGCCTTTGTAATTCAAAATAAACAAATTACTTCAGCAATTGGCAGGGAAGGAAGTATGAAATGTTCTATGCCACTATGACGACTAACTAACCATCCCGTTCCGTTGAGGTGAAACTGCAATAAATATCGTACAATACAACAATGTTTCAACCGGTAAAGTTTCCTAAAGACATTCGAATAAGATTGCAAAGTTCAAACATTTTTGATTTAAAATTTGATTTCGCATTATTCTAAAGCCTTCAACTTCAAGAAAAGCCTTAACAACAAACAGGAATTTCATAACATCACCCCCTTAGACACGAAAAGAACGAAGGCGTACTTCTAGTGACCACGAACATATCAACCAAACTGGACAAAATGCATCTGGCCTTTGAGTCCACCCCACGATCGTACCCCCGCCAGAGCTGAAGCTTCACAAACTGCTGGACGATAATGAACTTGTGCATCAATTGCTTTAATTAGATTAGAAATTTGCGCCCCACCGTGCAAGCGGGCGCGCTGTGACAGAGCGTGTGCTTTTGTGCATCGATCGCGCTCGGTGGTCTTGCATAATCCCCCTCACATCGCAAATATAGACACATCGATGAAAACATCGTCGTCACGGAGAAGCAATGTGGGCAAGAAAGTCAACAGTCTCGCCGGAAAAAAGCCAATTCCAAAACAAAAACACAAATGGCAGATGGTGGGTGGTGCAGTGGCCGTTTGCATTCACGTCTCCATCAAACACAGAGATGGGAGCAAAACCGGCGCTCGCTCTGTATGTGTGCGTGATCGTGCCGCCATAGACATGGCAGGACCATCATCATGACTCATCGCTAACTCGCTTGCTGTACGATCGTAGCGGTTACACTCAATGGCGCGTTTTAATCATTCGCCCGTATCGGGAATGAATGATCATTGATAGGGATCGTGGGGTGGTCCCCCCAACTCTCCCATCCCATGGGCAAACGAAACTGGACCCTATCGGTCCCTCTTATCCTCTATCCCTCTCTCTCTCTCTCTCCCTCTACATCAAACGATTCTTCCTAAAAGCAAACAACACATTAAAGGCAACAGGGTGGCTTGACCATGCGGGCTCTATACTTACCGGGCTCGAGGTCCAGAATCATGTCCAGCGCATGACGGTAGTTCGGTACCTGTTCGTTGAGTCCGGTCAGGTTAAATTTGTCCTGTATGTAGTCCTCGTCCACCTAAAAACCCGAGATCGAGTGAGAAAGAAAGAAAGAGGGAGAGAAAGCGAAAGATTGAGTTAGAGGGAAAGTGCCAAGAACGAAAGTGGCCTTCTGTAAACTAGCAGAATGGCAGGGCAGTGAGGCCAAAGGTGCCTGCTTTGTCCGCCCACCGCTAAAAGGGGTCGGGACGGTGTGTTATATTTACCTCACAGAAGAATTCATTACCGCGCAGTCCGCAAAACCAAGAAATCCATGATACCTCCTCAGAGCTACTCATTTTCCTGAAATGAAGCAAACGGATGGGGTGAAAACGTTAAAGGTGAAAATGAAATTAAGACAGCGCAAAAGTCCTCTCCAAATCGGCGCCGGGTCGCGGTGGTGGTGATGTTAGTTTTCGGTTGGTGACTGATTATTAAATGTGCGGCGAGACCTCGACGAAGCTACGTGAAGCCTCTGCTCCCGTTAATCGTTCGCTAAAGAAGAAATCGCCATTTGCGTAGGGTCCTCTTTCTTTTCGCTCTTGCAACACCTTCTTCGACCAGCGAAACGAAAGGAGAAAAAAGGCCCATATTTCCTACGCCCACCTCCCCGAGAAGGCTAGGAGTAGTAGGCATGGCAGGCATCGGAATGTTGCTAGGGTAAGCAACAAAAATGATGCAAAAAAAAAAAACACACACACACACACCGAGCTAAAACCCATACCGTACCCCCGCGCTTTCCCCTGCACCAAGAGAACACAACAACCCTTTCCTGCCTTACGTCCCCACTGGGTGAGGGGGGGTGCTGCGCCCTTGTGTTTCCAGACTTGCTGAACTCCCGCACACACATTCACGCACAATTCCACACACACACACACACACACACATACAATCAGACTTACACGGCACCCTGTTTCCAATTCCTCACAACTGTGCGATTTCACCGACTTCCGGGTGTTGCGGGAGCGAGGGATGGGAGGGGGTGGGTGCAAGGCGACCGGATCGTACACGTTCGTGTTTCGCGCTGTGTCCTTCCGCTTTTCCGCACCGAAAGTTCGATGCGATACTCAATTTGCTGCGGCACAGCGAAAACGCGTGCAGCTCTGACTTTAACACACTCGCACACACACTCGCTCATACACACACGCATACACCGCACACACCGTACGTACACACACACACAC
>AXCO02010590.1:0-11061 GCA_000473525.2 Anopheles melas
GGATCACACCAAGATCCCTGACTGATGACACGCGAGACAACTTGTAACTGTGTAAATTAGTAACAAAAGTATAAAGGGTTTCGTTTCTGGCTGAATGTAAGAGCCTTAGTTGGTTTGCCAAACACCCAGTGCTGAATAGGTTAAGATTGAGCTCTGGAGCACGAAACAATCATCAAGTGTCCTGATAACTGAACACAGTTTAATCTCATCAGCATTAATGTAGTAGTACAGAATGTTTTGGAAGAATAAGAATCACCTCGTTTATGTAACGCGTTTAAATAACAGCGGCTTCAAGTTGCTGCCTTGGGGAGCTCTTGAAGAATTTGTGAATGATTCCGAAATGACGTGCCCTATTCTTACAGAATACATTCTGTCCGTCAGGTTGGTAGAAATCATAATCATTCAATGACATGTGGTGATATACCTACCACTGTATCGTCTAGTTTTGTCATCGGAAACACAACAGCACCTTCTTTACCTCACAGTGATCCGTTTGCTGTGTCACCTGCCAGCTCCTTCCCCTCGTTTTCAAACAGGGACAATCGAATGTCAGCTCCATTACAGCCAGCCCGGTCACACTGACTGACCCCCGTCACTGACAGATTAATGAGGATAATTTCTTATCCCACAAGATCCGCATCGAACTGCGTACGATATGCATACGCCCCATGCCTAATCAGACGGTAGAAGTATCGCGTGCGCTTTCCCGCTCCTTTGCTCATCAACCTTATCAGCTCTAATTCAGCCCAACCCCCTCCCAACGAGGGGATAATAAAAATGCACAATTTGTGGTTTTGTGTGCAGGAGGGGGCTGGGCTTGGGCTTGGGCTTGGGCTGGTGGGTCATCAAGAACGGCAATCGCGTAATGGGATGAATGCATATTATCGGTAGCTGCTGCGTCCACACAATGCTATGTTTTACACCGCGGGCAACCTAACAAGCGCTCGGTGAGGTAAAGGCTATCTTCCCAAGCATGATTTGGTGCAGGCGTGATTATCGTCGTTGTTGCTTATACGTTTATATTTACTATTCTGGGTCCGTGGAGGGATCATTTTTGCATTTACTAAACCAAACATTAGGCAGCGAGGGGGAGGAGGGAGCATCATCATCAGTCCAACCTGCTGTTTGCTTCATCATTGTTATTCACGATCGCTTGGCCAGAGGGGGTTAAGGCGCGCTGTGAAATTGTGTTTTGGGCCAGCAAAGTGCAAGTGTGTGTGTGTGTGTGTGTGTGTGTGTGTGTGTGTGTGTGTGTGTGTTGGTTTTTCCACTCTCTTTCGCTCGCTCGCAAAACAGAGTGAGAGTGAGTGAGGTGCGATTTTGATCGTGATCTTGGCGCTAGAGTTTTCACACGGGGTGTGTGTGTGTTTGTGGGGCGGTTGGCTGCAGGCAGTTCCTGGTTCGATAAAACATGCGCGCTCCCTCGCCTAATTGGTACGTCGATAGAATAGAATCGATGTTACACTCAATATGGCTTCTTATACACTAAAGGGAAGCTGTGTGCGATCAGTAGCGTTGTATACAGGAACAAAAGTATGTTACAGTTCGATTGTTTGTTTTAAAACTTTAATAAACTTGCTGTTTGCTTGCGATGGACGTAACCTTATCCGGTTGGAGCATGTCATGTCGACGTTGAGTCGACGATGCGTGATGTTTTGCAAACCGTGCGATCGTACAAAGCAGCGGACGACACTATTCTCATTCTAAGGAAGACGACGTCCAAGTCAATGCCAACGACACCGCTCAAGCACGTCGTCACACACATCACACATCACGTTAGAAAAATGTGTAGCAACGGAAACGGTGATCATATTTTAAAAGCAGCCAACGATCACATCCAGCTAACAATATTGCTGAAGCAACAGAGAAATAAACAAGATATCAGAGCATTGCTCATGTAAGTGCACGATAAGTAACACACTTAAGAATCACTTGACAACATCACATGAGCGAGTAACAAGATAAAAATGGATGTTTTTTTTTTTAAATTAATGATACAAAAACCACATAGATCTGCTTCTTCTTCTACCGCACCTGTCGGCCGTGCACAGAAACTAGTTTGAGCTCTCGAAACAGGCATGCGAAACTAGTTACAAGTACAATCTAAGCTGGCAGCCTGTTTCGCGGCTGGATAATCTGCAATGCGAAACTAATCGGCTAATCGGCGTGGCGGGAAATACTTCCCTACTCTTCCTCGTTGCAGTGCTAGTTCCTGTACCCTGTCACCTGTCACTACCTAAGTAGTTGTATGGGAAGGTCGGGAATTTACTCACTGATTATGCTATAAACTGGTTGCAATATCTGGATGAATTCATAAACAGTAAGTAATTCCCCACGGAGCAGCAGTGTTTCTTCGATTTGGGCTTCGAGTGTAGCCGAATGCATTCCATTATAAAGTCCAAGCCAGAGAAGAGTTGCAAAAGGAGAGCACACAAACAAGAGCAAACAAACACAAAAACACAAAAAAAACGCACACGCGGTGTTCGTTTGCCTACGGTGGCATTGAAGTCTTTCGTGTCTGTTTTTATATGAATGGTGTGGAGCTCGCGCGCGGTCTGGAGCCTTGTGTGTTCCGCGCTCGCAAACAAGTTCGAACCGAAAATCCGAGTCAAGTTCAAGGTGAATCAGGGGTGATTTTCCGACCTGATCGGGGTAAACAGATACAGCTACCCAGCCACACATGAACAGAGCGCGGAGGGAGCAATGAGAGAGTTCGTTTCCTTTTTCTGCAACACATATTAAATCATTTTGGCAGCTGGGCAGCTTGTTGTGGCAGACACTACGCGGCTCTTGTGCGTATGATTTGTCTTAAAGCCCCCGTACGCTCCTGGACGGTGGGTGAATATCGTTTTCTTTCTGAGACGCGTCAGCTGCTTTTCCCTTTCCTCGCTTTCTTGATTGATGCCCGGAAACAACCGATCGCTCGGTGCACGCAATGTGCGAAAGGGGCCCATTGCCATCATTGTAAATAAGAAAAGATACAGCGGGAAGCTTTTTCTGTTACATGCAATTGGCAATCGCTACTGCCCGTTCAGCTCGTTTTGTGGCTTGGCAAAAAGGCACGTGGAGCACAAGCATAGCGTGTAGCACCAGCATACGGAACAAAACAATGTACCGACGAATGTGTCAACAAATGCTTGTGCCTTGTGAATGCTCCCTGTGCTGGAAGGTGTGATCTTTCCCCACCCATTTAATTGCGACGAGAAAGGAGAAAATTAAATAAAGCTCCTACAATAAACAGACAGTCAGTCGGTACGCGAGTCGCTCGGCAGTGCGTTTATTCCCTTCTCGGCAAGGGTGTTCTAGACGGTCGTAAAACTGTTCCACGCCAAACCGCTAGCTGCTAGCTAATTTGTTCTTCAAACATTGGCGCCGCGATCCGATGAAGAACGTAAAGAGCTGATCGCAAATGGGAGATGGAGGGCCGTTCTTTCTTTCGAAAGCATGCCGTTTCGTACGTTAGGTAGCATTTTTTTAAACGAGGCGAAAAGCACAGCGATCTTCATGTAGGATCAAGCTTAATTTAGATAATCATATTGAAAGTCCAATAATTAAATCGAAAGCTCTTCGTGCGCTTAATGATCTAATGCTGTAACCGGTTACAAACATTCTAACTCAAACGATCACTTTCATTCTACGCCGATCCTCTGCTCAAACTTGCTAATTGCCAACCGGATAAAAGCAACATTCCGACGCCCAAAAAAAAAAGCAACCCTTTTTTGGTTACCGTTTTTTTGCGTACCTCCAATAAACCGAACCATTCAAGCGCCAAGTGATAATAGCCTAAGAGAGGGACAGACAGCAAAGGGTTTTGATATGCCGTCCCTAGGTAATTCCTTCGCGAGCGCCACATAAAAATCCCTCTTTTCGGGGGGGGCAGAACTGCTCGTGTGTGATTCACACAAATTATGATGTGCTTCACGAGCCTCCGTTTTGGGTGGCGGTGGTTGGGGCGGTTGGGGAAAAGGCAAAGCGTTAGAATTAAGTAAGCCTACCGCGAGCTCCAATTGTTTGAGCGCGCCCCTTGTCTCGATGTGTCTGCGTGTCTATAAAACGATGCGAACGCGAGAACGATGCGCAACACTCGGTCGGAGTGCGCGTGACGGATAGGTTCTGCGGCAAGCGAACGTGCGGCAAACGGTTTCACAGCACGGGTTCTTATACGCTTTTCGGGTTGCCACTTTTCGGCGTGATACGGACGTGTGTGTGATACGTGGTAGAGTAGAAGTTGCTGCTGCTGCTTTTTTGATTGTTTTGTCGCAGATCGAGATTCGCCTTACGATGCAGCAACCAGCGTGGAGGAGTAATCGTGCCGCCCAGTCGGTAGCGCTAGCCGCCGTGCTTGTCCTGCTGGCGGTGCATTACAGTGGTGCCGTGTTTCGTACGTATCCTTCCCTGATAATTATACCGCTTAAACGACTGGTGGAGGTGAATGAAAAGAAAATTGGGTGCAAAACCAATGCTCAACCGTTAGTGTTATATAATCGTCACTTTGTTTAGGCTGATGCGGTATCCCCTTTTCGTATGTACGTGTGCCCTTCGCGCTTGATTAGAAGCGATACGGAACAATCGGAACAAATTGGAGTAAATCGTGCTTTTGGTTGGCTATTGTGTTGCTGGTTGAGGCACGTTCTCAAGCCGTTTGGGGGAATAATTAAGCTCAGGTGTGGTGGAGAAAAAACAAGTGTACAGAAAGGGGTTTTAAGTGAACTTCAAGTACCTTCAAAAACCAAGTAGCACAGTAGTCTAATAATTGGAAGCGAAATGCGAAATACATCTTCCTATGAGAAGTGTTTGTAATCGAAACTTAACTCCGAATTCGCTTCGGCTAGTCAATCGATGTGAAGTTATAAATATTCAACAGGCACACCCAACACTTAAACACCATAACGGAAGCGAACCGTTTGAAGCAGATTAATCAACCGCTACTCTCTTCAACCCCATTGTTTTTTTAGCTACCGTTTTGCGCGCCTGTCCCCGCAACTCGACCGACCTGAACCAGTGCATCATCGAGGTGGTGAACGAGCTGCGACCGCGGCTAGCGACGGGCGACTTTGGCGAAAACTTTACCATCACCTCGCTCGAGCCGATCAAGATCGACCGGCTGACGATCGAGCGGGGCGAAAACTTTAAGGCAAACTTTACCAACTTCCGGATCAGCGGTGCGACGCACGAGAAGACGGGCTTCATCGTGAAGAAGCTAAAGTAGGCGTTGTCGATCAGGTTCGTCGCTTGCTGATCGGGCTAATTGTTTTTTTTTTGCTTTGTCTTGTTTCGTTTTAGAACCGATATTGACAATCGACAGATTAATGCCACCATACTGCTCCCGAAGCTGCAGGTCAACTCGAAGTACTCGCTCAAGATGAGCATTCTGGTGCTGCAGATCAATGGCGATGGTGATCTGCAGGTGAATCTGAGTGAGTAACTCTGCCGAAGGAGTTTAGTGTCCAATCGTACTGACCCATACCTTCTCCCCCGAACGACACCAGCCGACACCAAGGTAAGCCTGAAGCTGACGTTCTACACGGAAACGGTCGACGGGGAGGAGTACTTCCGCTTCAATCCGATCAATCTGCGCGTTAAGTTTGGCAAGGCACGGTTCTATCTGAAGAATCTGTTCAACGGCGATCCGACGCTGGAGATGATCGGCAATCAGGCGATCAACGAAAATCCGGATGTGCTGCTGGATGAGGTGAAGGGCGGCATTGAGGAGAATTTGGCCAAACTGTTCACCAAGATTGCGAGCGAGGTGGTCAAGGATGCACTGTTCGAGGAGGTGTTCCCGTGGAGCTAAGGAGCCATCTCCTTAGCAGCAAGTGTGATAAAGGAAGTGGTGGAGTGTAAGGTGGCGATAGACGCAAAAGAAAGGGGGGTCAGATATATTGAGAAACAAAAACAAACTCGTGAGCACCAAGCTGTGTATGTTGTGATGTGTGTTTTCTGTTGGTTCCTTGTTGCCTTGCAATCTTGTGCGGCATTTGAGGTGAAGCGTTAGATTTTGAGGAGAAGCAAACGATGCAATAAATATGGAGAATCCTTTTTTTGTAGCTGGCTGAGTACGATGGATTTTTGTTTTTGAGAAGACAAAGTCAAACTGAAAATACGATCCATGAATTGGTATTAGCAAATTGATATTTCCAAAATGTTTCTTTATGTTTTTGATTTTATCAATCTCATCTTGTGTTCCTAGTATATTTTCATTCTTTAATACGTTATTAGTAAGTTGACAGTGAGATGGCCCGATGGTCGATTCGATAGATGCGTTGGCTCCTACAAGACCGGATCGAATCGATTCCCAAATGAATCATTTATTCGTAGCAAGCAATTGCCTTATTTATCTGTCTGCGAGATGCTATTGTAGTGATATGTCTCGGAAGCTTGTAATAAACCAGCATTCCTACGGTTTAGGTCGTTTCTCCAAAAATAAGAAAAATAATCGGATGATTTTATGCTCCTAACAAGGGTCAATCCTTTGAAGCTGTTCATTATTTCACGTCTAAACTTGTGACGTCATTACAACACCAGCTCTTTTGTTCCAAACTATCGTTTCAAAAGAAGCAAACTAACTTTTCTCTATGACAAAGAATCGACAGAGGTATCACATCGTTTCATTGCTATATTTTAAACGCATACATTCAAGAACAATGCGCTCTCTATGCCCCTAAATGTATGCAACACACGGTTGAACCTTGTATTGGTTTGTGTCTTGGCTAAGTCACTATGGGATTGGCCAAAGGTTTAGGTTTTTGAATACCATATTTACACTTTTAATGCCTTCTTATCCTCAATTGTCGGTACATAATAACAACCCCCCTCCCCACCCCCCATAGAATAGCTGTTGTTACTGCTCGTACAACATAGAGTAATGTCATCGGTACACAACGGTTTTTAGAAACATATTACTTCTTTCAAGATTCCTGCTAAACATTACAACCTCGCCATCATTAGTATACATCAATAAAGATGCAATTTGGCTGTTAATAACCTGGCTGCCAGGAGCCATTTAAGCGCCTTAACTGCTAATGAACTAGCTTTTAATGTTGCTTTGAATTTTTCGATAATGTTGTTTGAGCAACTGAATTATCATTTTTAGCTTTACGTAATTACTTTTAAATTTAGGTAAGAAGTTAACATTATTTTTATTACACAGCCGTTCGTTTAAAGATCACCACCGGCTTTAACAAACACTTACGTACTTTTGGGCTGTAGATAAACCATGAAGAACAACAGCTTTGTTTACCAGCGCCAATCCAAACATTACACAAAGTGCCGGAAAGAGCTTCAAAACGGTAATAATTTGTAGACAGACCACAAACAAACGCCGTATTGGTTTTTGCAAACTTGGCAATCATTTCCGATCGATTTTGTGTACCGATCGGCTTGATACGATCGACGACACCACACTGCCCACCCCGTGCCGTGGGGAAAATCCCTTAACGGCTTGTCAATTAATTACAATAAAATATCAGTTTACCGAGTCGTGGAGCTTTTCAAAATGTCGTTTTATCAGGATTGGGTTTTTTAATGTTAGGAAAAAAAAACTCCAACAAAGCGGGATAAAACCACCCACAACACCTTCCCGTACAGGTTAGAAAGTCGCTTCACAGTCGCCGTAAAGAATCTACTCTTGTTTATGCTTGGCAGGATGGCTCAATGCAAAACACAAATTCCTTCACGGCAAGCGCCTGTCCGATCAACCGGCAGCACACCGTGTTTGCCTTTCCAAACAACCTCCCGGGCTCCAGCTCCCGAAAATCTTCTTCCCTTAACTTCGACGCTCGTACTACACAAACATCGCCCCGAACATAAACTGTGCGGATTGCGGTGGTGATTCGGCTAAAAAAACCAAACAAAACAAACTGCGACAACGCCGAATTCTGGCCAACACAACGCAAGACAACGATGATGGCATCAGCAATGGCGTCTCGACCGTTGTTTGGTGCCTAACGCCACTATTTATAATTCACCCGCTTTTCAACCGTGTCCATCTTCCTTCTTCCGGCGGACAAAAGCATACATTTTATCCAGAATGTATGATATTGAATACTGGTCTCAGGTTTAGAACAAATTGAAGATCACCTTTTCGGAGGTTAAGTCGCCATGTTTTCTTTCTTCTTTGAGCTTAAAACTGCATCCGCGAATGCATCGCGGAACGGTGCCGCTGGAGTGTGGCAGGCTTAACCACTCGTTGACCTACCCCTCCGACCTGGCGCGCACTTGCGGAGGCCGCAAGTAGGCAGCAGTGGCAGCCCGGAACAGGCTCACACCGCCCATCACTCCCCCTCTGGGGTGCGTATGTGTCGTTCGTCGATCGCGATCGTTGCTGTGTGCGTACGTGTGTGTGTGTGTGTGCGTCACGATCGTTTCGCGCGTCGCGCACGCTCTGGACCACAGTCATCTATAAAAGGTAGCCGCCAGTCGATCATCGGCTATAGTAGCGATCGTTGTGCGTTCGATTTCGCAGCCTGGCACGGTAAAGCAACACCCAGACACGCATTCTCTCGTTCTTCTTCCACCCAACAGGCAGAGGAAAAGTGAGAGTGTGTTCCGTTCCTTGCGGCAGCAAAAAAGAGGACACGGAGTTTGGAATCGAACACGCTGCTTCAACGCCAGGGGCTTTCCAAGGATTCTACAGCGCGCAAGTTCACGGTCACGGCGGAGCCGAAAGTGAAGTGCACGTGTGCTGAGTATACAGATTGAGGAAGTGAGGGTGGAAACAACAGTGAGAAAGAAAGTGAAACCGGAAAGTAAACCAGCCAGCCGCCCAAGCATGCTGCAAACGACGAACCTGGTGTGGATCGCCCTAACGGCGATCGTGTACCTCGGGGGAAGCTTCGCCGCACTCCGTAAGTGTCACAGCTAAGCTTCCGAGCTCAGCGTAGAATAGTAATTTTTGTGCTAATTTTCGTGGAAATGTGTGGAATTTTGCTCGCTTCGAATAACCACGGTGTAATACGTAACGAGGCTGTAATGCATGTCATTAGCTTCCCCCAGCGATTACGTTACCTTACGATTACGCTTGCGATCTCTGCTCCAGTTTTCCAAAAGCCTCAGCCTGCTCTTCCCACGCTCGTGTTCCGTTCTGCCTTTTGGGCGGAAATAATTTCACCGTCAGCCGTCAGCTTTTCCGACCTGCATTCCTTGTTGGTTTCCTCCGAGGGGTGCATCTGTATTGTGGACTTGGAACTTCTCGATTCCCGTGAAATACGGTGGGAGACCGTCCGTCCGATCGAGAGGGTCTGTGGGGTTGGGTACAGCGGCTGAAGGTTGGGAATTGTAATTTAGCAATTGGGATGCGATACGATCGTAAGTGCGCTTCGACTGGAATGGCGATCCTATCGTAGCCGATGTATGTGTGTGTGTGTGTGTGTGTATGGTTTGTAGCTTGCATAATCGTACGTGGGGAAAAATTAACCTCATCTCCGGGTCTTATGTACGATTAGCAGTGAAGTTGCATTAGGAAAATGGTTTAATTGTCCAATGAATTAAAGTGGAATGTTCTGCTAAGCTCAGGGATAAGCGTTGGAACGATTTAGTAAACAATTAATTCGATGGGATAGTTATAGTTAACTTTGATTAAGAGATCATATAGTAACTTTGCCATATCTTGGATTCTCATTATTGTAGTCCTGCAAAGAATAGTTTTTTTCTCATCCATCATATATTTAATATTTAGAACTATTTATCCAGAACATATTTTTTGAAATATCTATGTTACAGTTTTATTTAACTCATATTCAAAAACGATGAACTTATAGGCAACTTATGTGTACTTATTGTGGAGCTGAAAATTTACCAAAAATGTGATAAAAATTTTTGACTTTGAAGAAAAGTAGAACGGGTACGAGAATAATATTAAAAGAAGAGTTTATAATAAACAGCTAGAATTGGCAATTGACCATATTTTCATGAAACTAATAAACTCAAGGAATCATCTAAAACTTATTCTGGAGGCAGCTGGAAAAAGTCTCACATTGAAAGGCTGTGAATTCTTCCCAATTCTAGGTCTCTTTAACATACATTTGAGGTACTTGTCCTTCTTATGCGGTATTGAAGTTGCCCTCGTATCTCTCTTAGAGCTTATATTATGCAGGATTCTCCATAGAAAAGCTGATAAAATAATAATTGAAATAGGCTACCAAATTGTATAAAAATTAGAACGTCGAATGTTACAACGCTTTCTAAAATCTAAGACGAGTTTCTGTCTCAAAATTCAAGTTGGACATACATTCAAATATTTTTGGAGCAAAAGAATTGATTGACCTGATTGTGTTTGTACATATGATACCGGAACCTAAAATTAAAACATTCCTGTGCAGGAGCACACAGCAAATTACCATTCATCTCCAATCAGCCCGTAAGCTTGTAATCAAAAGTGCAATACCGCATGACCGGGCACTTCTACCACTCACGTGAGCATGAATGCGCAACCAGCCAACACGATTGTAGAAATGATATGTTTACTGCTAGTCCTACTCAAAATCACAACCTCAAGTGTCCTTACGATACGCTTCAGTTAAGTCGGAAGAACATTAAGTGGCTGCACGCGCCAACTGATGCCCTCTCCAAAAACGTGACACTTGACCTCGGGAACCGGACGGGAACTGTAATCGGGAAACCGTGTAGTTAGCGCACCGTGTAATCTACTGGCATAGTGCACCACATTCGGTGCGGTTGAAGGGTCACGCTTGTTTTCAATTTCGCGCCTAGCAAACTGGTTCGCCGGTTAATGCCATACCCCGGGGCATAGCCTGCTAACGGAACTTCTAACGTTTTTTTCCTGTGGTTTGGTTGTATTGTATCCTCGTACGCTGACGCTCAACCGCCCTAGACCGCTCATGATTATTAACCCCGGGTTGGGGTCGGACTGTGTGTGTGAGTGCCGTAATAGCCCGTGAGGACATACGACCTTGGCCGTAGTGTCGTTTGTCGCGTCGTTTGTCGCGTACGTTCCGGTTGTGGTTCTGTTCTGCCTCCGACTAATTGAGGCGTGTGCGCAAAAACCAGAAGAGGCCGTTTAATTGTTGCCCGATTAACCCGGGCCTGTGGCGTGTGGCCCGG
>AXCO02010593.1:0-11056 GCA_000473525.2 Anopheles melas
TAACAATTGCAATCCCGCCGGCATCGAGGATGTACTGATTCCGATCGGTTGGCGGAGGAGGAAATGATTTACTTAATTGAAAAGTTTCGCTTAGCCACCGCGTAATACGTGCACTGGGGGCGATAAACTTTGGAGTAATTGATCGGTCTCTACAGGGCGTGCTAAAAGTGTGTGTTGGTGTGTGACAAATGGCGGGCAACGGACACATAGCACCCATGGCAACGTACAGGAGGCATGGAAGTTGCGTAGAATTAGATTGGGCAGAAATACGAGCAGGAACCTTCGTGCGAACTGCGTGGAAAACTTCGCAAAGGGCTGTGGAGAGTGTGGAAAAGGAAGCAGAAGGAAACAAGGGAACTAGAAGTACCTTAACCTGTTGGTAGTGGAGTGAACTTAACCCTCCTCTCTGCGATCGACGGTGGGGCAGTGAGGTGGCGTGTGCCTGCATGTGCGTAATTCGAATCGTTCGATGATTGACGAAAATGAAATCGAAGAAAACAGTCAGTTGGTTGACGCTGAAGGATGTATGGTTTCTGCAGCATTTGCAAATATGGTTTTAAAGTGGAAACTCCAGCAAACTTGTTGGGGAAGGTGAGAAGTTTCTGTGTGTGTGCGTGTGATTGCGGCGCACATTGCATGTCGAGTGCAGCAAAAGTTCAGTTGGCAAATCGTTGGCCTCAATATGCACCGGTTTGACCAGCGAAGCGATTGTCTGGCTAGTTTGTTCTTAAAAAAACATAAAAAGGATTTTGACTATTAAGTAAGGAGGTTAATTACGTTTGAATGTCTCGAGCGGGCACTAGAGATGGGACGAGTCAGTTCGCCAAGAGTTCTTTTCGGTAAATGAACTGGTAAACGAACTGAGTTCACCTAGCTTTTAGTACAGTTCCAGCGTTTGGTTAAAACTAGTTTGAATTAAACCTAATGAACGAAAACACCCAACCCGAACAAATGAACGAACGATCGAACGAATGAACATATTACGCATGAACGATGTGCTTAACTGAACGATGAACTGAACTGAACTAAACAATGAACTGAACAAAACAAAACAATGATTTTAACTGAATAATAAACTGATTTAAACGATTGTATTGAACGATCAACTTAACGTAACTGAACGATGAACAAAAATGAACGATGAACTCAACTAAACGGTGAACTGAACTGAACAATGAACTGAATTGAACGAAGAACTGAACTAATCGATAATCGGAATTGATCGATAAACAGAACTGTAATGAATTATGAACTGTACTGATCAATGAACTAAATTGAATTGAACAATGAACTGAATGAAATTGAACAACGAACCGAATGAAATTGAACAACGAACTGAATGAAATTGAACAATGAACTGGACTGAGCATTGAACTGAATTGAACGGTGGACTGAATTTAACGATGAACTGAGCTAAACGATTATCTGAACTGAACGAAGAAAGATATAAACGATGAACTGTTTTAGCAGGGTTTGCGATGAACATAGTTTATTTATTCAAAGATAGTGTAGCAGAACTGTCTTTCTTGTTCAGTTCTTTTAAAAAGAGCGAACTGAATCGTGCAAGTCGTTCAAACCAAAAATTATTTTATCCAAGCCATATTGGGCATGATGGAACCGGAAAGAGTACCTTGGAATGATGATTCAACTTCCCTTCCGAATATTATTCTCACTAGCTAGCGTGACTTTGCAAATGTCAAGGGCAAAAGTAGCGTCTGACAGCTGACCGACAATGTTCGTGTGGTTCACTGCGATCCACTGAGAGTTTCATTGCCACCATAAAGCACCTTCCCGTATGTGTTCCCTTATTTTTTACCATAGCCATTATCTTACGACTCACAAGTTGTACGTGATTTTTGGCTCAACCGACATTGGGACAGTTTGGTAATAGGGTCGAGGGAGAGCAAAAAAAAAAGGAAAAAAAGGAACGACATGTGTTTGATGGATATTGAGTCAGCCAAACCCTGAAGGTTCTCCCTTATGCTCCCATGGATTTGGTTTGTTGGTGTTGTTTTTAACAACTGTGAAAAACAGCGCTACTAATACTACTACTGCTACTACTACTACTATTACTTCTGCTCTGCTAACACTGAAAGGTTCTATGACGCCACAAATGTGAGCTTTCAATCATCATTCGTTTGCGTGAGTTAATGCCGTTTTGCGACCGTGCACTTATCTGTCGATGGCTGTTTAAAGGCGTTTTGGGATGCCGCTGTGGTTGTCTGTGGTTACGAGAGAGAGAGAGAGCGACAGAAAGAGAGAGACAGTACTGGTGGGATGACTTTGGCGGGATGTGGTGGATAATCAGTTGAACTATTAACTATTTTTAACTATTTTTAAACCCACGGCACTCTGACGGATACGACCGTAATGGAGGTTTTATTGCAAATAGGCAGTCGTCTTCCCACTCTCACTACAGTCCCACACAGCCCAGAAGCGTCTTTTATTGTAACACAATTTGCAGCGGAAAATGGGTTTCCTTTAAATTAGAAACGACTAATAAACATATTACCCCAGCGGGAGAGTCAAATTCACGTCGCTCTAGTTCGCATCATCAAACACCTACCTCCGGGCCTTTCTTCTGACTCTTATTTACGATTTTGCTTGTTTTTTTTTTGCTTGGGACTGTGTGTGTGTGTGGGGGTATGTTCCCATTAATTTGATTCTTCTCCGATGTCCTGCTGCCTAATGTCTGTCACTCTAGCGTTGTCTGACGGGTGGTAGTAAACAACGGCGGCCGGCCGGGTCACGCTTCGTTCAACGTGCGCAAGCAACGTACCATCAACACATATGGGGTGCTGGCCAGTTTCTTACCGTTTCCGCTATATCGGTCATATTCCAACCTGTTGGTTGTCAGCGCCGTTCGCTCCCGCAGGTTCAGGGAGGGTGTTTCCTGTTGCCTTTTTTGCTGTGGGTTTGTCTGTGCTTATGCATTATGCCGTGACATACTTGTTGGTCGGCCAAATCCAACCGCTGCATATTCAGGGAAACGGGCAATGTTGGATGATGATTTCGTTGGTTCAATGTTGGTTTTATTACTTCATTATGTTATCGTTATCGAGAGTTAGTTATATTTCATTGGAAATGATTTACATGTCCGCATTCTTTTAAAAAAAATGTATTAGAAAATGAAATCACGCAGAATTTTCAAAATTCTGAGAAAACCTACGGATCTCTCGTCAAAGAGAGTGCGTCTTGAGGCCACTTACCACCGTGTACACGGGGACGGGTCAGTCACACGGCAGCATGGAGTCACTGCCTTTCCCCTCTGCCTTGTGTGTAGGAAGCGTCAACCCGACGGGTAACACAGGTAGAAGGTTGTACGCCCTCAAGGGATGTCCCATAGCAAGCAAGCAAGCAAGCAGGGCTCTGTTTATCTTACCATTATGGTTCGGTTTTGTCCTCCGCTGACCTTACCCGTGGAACAACAATAACTAGTACGCGTGTGAAGTTGTTGACCTACGGTAAAATGCTGCCGCTTTGTCCTCGGGGAAGTGCACCTTCGGGGAAGTGAAAATCAAATCATCGTTTCGGTAAATCAAGTCTCCTTCAGATTGTTTTCATGATGAGGATAAGATGAAGATTTTTTATGACATAAGCGAAATTAATTTCAATGCATTATAAACTATGCTTTTGGTAATTCGCGTACATTTTCCCTGTCATAACTAATGAATAAAAATCTTAATTTTTTATTTGCCAGAATGTTTGTATTGGACATTCAGCATTGATTTATATGTTTTTTTTTTTAAATTATTTTCCTTATCATTAGTTCCTCAAAAGCACGGTTCCATACTTCCCAGACAGTTTAGGGTATGATTCGAACGAAGAATTATTTACTTTCCTTCTATAGCCTTCCTCAAAACTGTCAAAAAGTGTTGGCTTATGTCGAGACGGAAATTTTGAATGAAAGAAAAGTTTCAGTTGTGTAGAAATCATCCATCCATTCCCAGCCTCGTGTAGTCCTCGCATGACCGATGGACAGTTGTGGATTGCTGTAGTGACATGTTGTACATCTTTGTTTGAAACCGTGAGCCCACCCAGCGTCGCAGCAGCACTCTCCGCTGCAATCGCATACACACAATGTAAAGCCTATCGGTAAGCCAGCCAATGTACGTGACTGGAGTGGCGCAAAACAAATGGTCACCAAATATCGCAGGAAGAGACAAGAATTCCTGTACAATCACAATCATCCGCTGCTGAACGAGTGTCCCAGTCCAGTGGGCATGCACGGGGAAAGACTTGTAAACTTCAAATTCGGTGAAAGTGTGGGAGGTTCCGAGATAAACTTCCCGAAAAATCCCACCAACCGACGTAACATGCCGAGTGCTTTCTAAGATATCAAGCGACGATTAGCTTTCTATATCGGGCACAATGCGCACTGGAAACTGCTTTTCTCGTGTGCGTGTGTGTGTAAATAGATGGTCCTTGAGCGTGGTATGTTGATTTCTTGAGCTTGTTTGAGGCTAGGGGTAGGCGCTGAGATGACTTCTGGGCTCCGGTTGTCAGGCACTTTGCGCGGTTGGCTTTAGATTATATACGTACGGCACAGTATGGTACGGCATGTGCCTCTGATTGCTGCCGACGTCCAATTGTTGCCGCTCGCCGTGTCCTCATTTAGACTGTGCCTGATATTAGCGACTCACCACACATCCCCCTCCCTCTGCCACCAAGCCCTCCGGTACGGCAACTTAACGATCTTAACTCCGGGCGGATGAATGGAAAACTGAAAAGACACCAGAGCGCCCAGTTGGTGTTCTAATCAAACCGTTCGGGTTGGTTCTGTTTGCTTGGAAGTCCTAGGATGGGGTTGGTCCACATCTTGAGCTTGTTCTTTGGTTGTTTGTTTACCCCTACGCATCACCTTCAATTACATGATTTTCTTTTTTTGGAGCAAACCATATCGGAGACACTAATCATTTTATTTTTCCTTTTTTTGTTCCCCTGTTGCAGTGTAACCCAAATGCCAATCAACTGCATGTAAGGAGTCGCAACGGTGCTTCGCATGTCGCAGGACTTGCTCGGTGTGTGTGTGTGTGTGTGTGTGTGTGAGTTGCGGTAACGATATTCGAGTCGTTGTGCAAGATATCGAAGTGTAGAGACACCGGGGGAGAAATAGAAAGAAAAAAAACAGGAACGACGACAAACGACTGTAGAAGGACAGTAAAACCATACCCGGCCGAGACGAGTGGCCGGGCTGAGACAGTGTGTCGGAATGAACGAGTCTCGCCGCAGTCTCGTTCCTCCTGCTGTAGTAGGTGTCGAAGCTGCACGTGGGGCACACCCGGCCGGCGCAACGGTTGCGTCAACTGTTGCGGGCAACCAGAATGGCGCACCGGTGCAGGCGAATGCAATGCTGATCCCGGGTGACAACAGCAGGCAGCATCCGGCCGTCGCCGGCTACGATACGGACGGCGAGGAAGACCCACCGGTGACCGGTAGTAACGCGAACACGACGGATGGTACGACGCATTCGAAAGACCTGACCGATACCAGCTTCTCCAGGTGAGTTTTGCAATCGGTTCTTGCGCCTCTTTTCCTGCTATAATGTAATAGATTTCTTCGGGGCGTAGTGTGGTATGTGTTGTGCATATGCGGGGTTTGTTAGCCATAGTGGCCGGGGGCCGAGTGGTTCGCTATTTTGCAACAGCAGCGCACTACTATCCTGTGGCTTCCGAGCGGAATGAGATTCGCTTCCCGGAAGGTTTTGGGATCAATGTCACAATGTAATCAAATCTGCACAACCGAAGGGAGGCGCAGAAGTATGTCAATTGCTTCGGACTATTCTTCCTGGAAGTCAATTCCAGGCAGACAGTTTCCGTTATCACGTTGGTAAGCCTTTGGTAGGTTTTTCAGTGCTCGTAAAGTGTGTGTGTGTGTGTGTGCGTGGGGTAATTTGGAAATTTGGTATTCGCACGAAAGCACTTACGGCAAATAATGTAATGCAAATATTCATATCATCGGTTAGCAGCTAGTTTAATTTGCGTCGCACACCACGCGTCTTATGTGCTCTTTTGGAAGCTTTGGCGATAATGAATCGATTCTGCAGAAACGGGCAATTTTGGACGGCTCTTTTCAAGCCCACTTGCGACCCAGATGTCACCAATCTTGAAGTTGAAATTTATTTCGATGTTGGTTACTACTTTCAATCGTTGAATTGGCTTTCTTACTCGATGACGGAAAGATGTTCTGAATCTTAGATTGGACTAGCCTAACCAACAAACTCTAAGCGTCTCTAGTCGTCGTGTCGAATTTAACGGTGGATTTAGTGGGCGATCCCAATTTTTGAACATAACTGATAATTTTTGTCCCCTTTAGCCATTTTAAGGTTAACCAATCACACATCGTCTGTACATTGGCATTTTGCATTTTGGTTTCGGGCCTCTACCTTCATTCCTCCCGGGTGACTGGGTTCCCACACTGGCACTGATGGTTGAGGTGGCGTCGCTTCTGCAGTCCGATCGTTGTTCCTTTGTTTTATTATCACATAAAGTACACTTCCCGTAAAACATATTCAAGAAAGTGTCCCAAAATTAAGAAAAACCCACTGAAATCTCCTGTATCTATTCGTGAGGTCTATCTTCAGCGTCGTGCGAGTAACAGCATAATGAATGGCTGCTGTTTAACAGGAAATCCGTTCTTCGCAGATTTGTTTACTATCTTCAATGGCTGGTTGGTCCATGACTTCAGGTTACCCTTTTTTAAGGTTGTGTGATGACATCTGTTAATCAACAATTGATAGCAGATGAAAAACATCTTTGCCACGGGGTACAGTCTTTACACGTTAGTGTCATGATGCTAAACCACCAAAAAGCAATATTTGTAAAGCTTTTTTTTCGTTTTTTCATCAGTTGTTTGCTCATATAAAACTTCCAAAAATATAAAGAATACATATTTAAATAGCTTAAGATCCATAGTAGCCAAATTAGATCCACAAACGAGCGCACGATTAAAAATTTATTTGTACAAATTTGACGATTTCTGCCAAAAATGGTTCTCAAATGTGTTGTCACATCTCTAAATTGGATATTATATTGTTGAATAATTCACTAAAAACTGTTATGCAGTTTTTATGACAAGTTTCCATCTTTCCCGTAATGCCTGTGTTTACTTACCATCCTCTAGATAACGATTTTTGAAAATGTATGATATAATAATATGGAATTGAAGTATCGATAAAACCGGCACACGAAGCATAGTGAACCTGGAAAACTCCAAAAAAATCCGGGGAAAACCGGGAAAAAACCGGGAATTTAAAATCCTGATTCGAATGGTCACCCTGGACTCAGTTCTTATCTTTATTCTGACTAGTTTGGTAAACGAAGCCTAATTCTTAGTAATCGGCAATTTAAGAATTTGATCACAGAATCCCCTAAGCACGGATCATCGATTTAGATATCTAATACGTCAGACTTTAAATGTTTTTGTTTTTATAGTTTTGAAACAACACGGCATGTGCCCGGTTTAGTTTACTAAAAAATAAAGTAACAACATACGTAGGCTAGACTGTGTGTCTGTCTGTCACAATGAGTCAAATAACAAGTGACATGTGTGTTGTAAGCAAGTCGATTCGCAACAGAAAAGAATAGACTCCACCAATCCATTCATCATTTGACGTCAGTTATGGAGTTACGGCGCCAGGTTATGGATCAATCATTCGCCCGTGAAAGATGTAACAAATGCTTCAGGGCATGTGTCAAACCCACGTGAGGAAGAGGCTCCATTCACGCCGGCACGGATCATTCATTGGGATTGGTTTTTAGTGAATGACCATCCGCCTCCATTGATGGCTCAGTCATACCTACCCAAAAGTATCCACTTACTAAGGATACTAAAAAGTATCATATTGTAACGGTGTAACTCCTACAGAGGTTACTAATTTTGTGATGTTTATTACTTAAAAAATAAAGCGCGAAATGAACTGTTTAAAAGACGTCAGAGGTTTAAATGAAAACATTTTGCGTTGCGCCGTTGCGAAAGTTTGCACTAAAATGAGTGATTGCACAGCTATTGCAATCATTTAACGGCAACATTGTACAATATACTGCAGCAAGAAGAAACCGCACCAAGCAACAGATGTCACAGAAGAAATTGATTTGTTTCATCACCACCGGAATGCATTCTTCTGTTTACCCAAGCAGCACTCTCCGTGCAGCAATCCAAGCACCGTGTGCAAACAGCGTGGGCTAGCGATACAACAATAACAATCGAAAGAAGGCAAACAAACGACAGCCACTTAATAAATGGATCAAATGCGATTTATGTTTTTAAATAACTCTACTCTGCCAACTCTGCCCCAACGCAAACGACACGACCCGCTAAGGCCGACCAAACCGGCGGAGACACAGAAAATAGCCCAAACAATCGTCAAATCAGAAAATAGCCCAAACAATCGTCAAATCACCCATACCGTCTCGTACGTCATCAAAACAAACAGCATCACCAGAGAGCGCAACATCATCAGCACATTTGGAGGGGAGAGCAGTGGTGGTAGGGAACTCATCTTTCTGCATCATCGCCACCGCATTTCCATTGTCGTCGCCAGTGGAGGAAGCGATGGGTTAGAGCTCGCGCGCGCGCATTTTGATCGCTTATACGGGGGACGTCAAATTGCTCGCTAAACGGGCTCCTCTTGCTTGCACTTACCTTCCTCAAACCATCTGGGAGGGTGTGGGTTGGGGAGGTGCAGTGGGGTCAGTAAGCAAATTGTCTTAGCAAATGGAAATTGGTACGCCAATCATCGTGTAAAAGCAAACCCCCGGAACGTTTCCAACGCTCAAAACAGCTTTTCCTGCAGCAAAGTTTTCACCAATTCTTTTGTGGAGCTGGGTGGGAGGGTTTGGGGGGGGGGGGGATAATATATTGATAAGAGGAGATTGATATACAGAGGAAGAGAAAGAGACCGAAGGACAGTGAAAGACAGTTAAATGAAGATAACATAGCAAACGAACGGTTGGGGAGGCAAACATTAACGCACGCTTTGGCCGTCGTTTGTGCAAAGGGGAAGAAAGAGGAAGATGCTATGTATGTTTGTTTTTTTTTTGGGTAACGTGAAGCTGCCATTGATTAAAAGACATTCATGTAGCTCGTTTGAATGGTGTGTATATGCGTGTGTCTATTTTTTGTTATGCTTTTTGTTATAAACCAAGAGCGAGAGACGAACAAAAAAAAAAAAGACGATAAGGCACGATGAGCGAGAAGCGACACGAGAAAGCGAGACGGATCAACCTGTTTAGTGGCCAATAATCAGCAATCGCAAACCAGCCGAACAGATTGAAGAACTCGCTCACTCATCTGTTTTACGTGTGCGTGTGTGTGTTGGTCGTGAAAACTGAGTGCTTCACCGGTGCTTTGCACGTTCAAACCCAGTAGCATTCGAAAGAAATGGACCGCAACATCTTATGCGGCCCCAACTTACTCCTCCATCTCTCTCCGCACCTCACCTCCCCCCTACCCCCCATTGTATTTTCTAATCTATCACCAATGTGGACGTGTGTGAGTGTGGGTGCGCGCGGCTGGTCATGGTTGCCAAGTCAACAAGCATCGCCAAACGGTTTGATTGAAATCCGGCCGGTTGGGGCGTGGGGTTGGTTGTGAGCGGTGTTGGTGGGTGCTATGAACAAAAGGAAGAACCAGAAGGCATCCACTAAAAGAGAGAGAGAAAACGCGAGAGAAAGAGCGCGCGAGGGAGAGAGAGAGCAACTGTATTTGCGTTCGTCAACAAATAGTTACATTGTAAGGGCAAGTTATGAATTTATTACGCGATCCGATGGCACACACCACAAAGCCCAACCCACCCATCCACCCCTCGCGGACGGTGCCAATAGATCGCACACTAACGCTACCTTCCCAAACGGGAGGGGCGTTGTGTGTGTGTGTGTGTGTGTGAGTGAGTTTTAGGGGTGTCATTCCACAAACCGTTCTCTCCTCTGCTGAGTGGCGAGCGAGTGTCGGGGGTTGAAATCGTGTAGAGTGTTCGATTGAGTGACCGAGTCAGTCTTTGGTGAGTGACTTGGGGGGATGGTTACTGATACGGTGATGATTGTTTTATTCATTTTTAATAATTGATATATAACATATTAATAATTGTAATAATAACACTAAAGCACATACTTTGTTGTAAGATTACTGTACCATTTCAGTAACAGTAACTTGAAGACCAATAATTTGACGTTGTGCTGTTATTATTGCAACCAACACTTGTATCTTTTCGACACACATTGATTCTCTGATCATTAGAAACCAATCAATCGAGAGCGGGGGACTTAGAATTGGCTCCCGAACTGCGCTGTCGGGAGCTATTTTCGGCGCTCTCAGCGAAGCTTTGCTGAGCAGCCAGTGGGACGGCCGCCACCCTCTGCAACACTCTGGTTTGGCCACTCACACACATAGCGTGGCACGGTGAGGCTTCTCGAACAGCCACACAGGGACGTAGCACACACACACACACACACACACACATACACAATGAGACCATTATCATTCCAAGTTTGCCACTTGGTTTCGTTCGCCGATAGATTTGCTCGCAATTCGCATTTGCTCTCTGTCTCTCGCTCTTGCGGCGTTATCACAAAACGGTTCGTGAGGAGGGAGCTACTTCCCATCTCGCCTCCCTCCCCCGCAGACCCATCAAATCTAAATCGCACACCACCCCGTAAAACCCACCCCGCGCTGGTGGATGGTTGGTTGAATTAGTGAGCGCCGCAACGCGCAATAGACAGAGGGAGTGAGCGTCGTGCTGTGTGTTATAGCCGAGAGCGTAACAACATAACACCCGGCCCAATGGCCCAATGGGCCAGATCCGAGCGCGAACCGTTTTCAGTCGCCTGCCGCACGTGGTACTATCGGGAAGTAGTGTACAGTGGCTTGCTGGCGAGCGAACGAGCGCGTGTGCGTCTGTTATGTGTGTGGAAAATCGCGTGCGTCCATCATTTGCAACCGCGCGCAATCGAAATTCCTTTGGCTACGCGTGAATTTGATGGTTTTTGTTTTTTTCGTGTGCGTTTGTGAGTGTGCAGTTTGTGTCCCTCACAACCTTGAACCGAAACACCGCCCCCCC
>AXCO02010599.1:0-11051 GCA_000473525.2 Anopheles melas
ACACACACACACACACACGGACACAGTGAAAATACGAGTAAGCATGGTCAGTTGGATGGCGCTAGGGATGGTATATGAGGCTCGAGTGTAGGATGCTGCTGAAATCAGCACAGAACCTATGCAAACATGGTCAGCCTTGCTGCCCAAATGGCCACTCTCGGTGTGCAGAGCTTGAGGCTGCAAACGGGAATGAGAATGGGGATGAGTTTATTCAGATGGATGTGCGCTCTGTGTGCGCTAGCACACAAACATTTCGCCAGAAAACAACTCCCCGTACTCCGACCGTTGTACTCTGACTCCCTTGCAGGATGGTTTTATAGGGAAAAGGTCAACAACGAAACCGAGCGAGAGAGGGAGAGAGGGAGAGAAATGTTATTAGTTTGCCTTTTTCCTCGAAACCAACGGCGATCAAGCGTTCGGCTGTATGCAAACGAAAACTTCGCTTTGATTGGTTTCCTGTGTAATAATTTGGTTTCCCAGTTTTATCAGAAGCATCGTTCTTCCCACACTGCGGCGTGACCATATCCATTTTATGCATTGATTAGCCACTAGCCCGGCACGTGCTATGACAGCTCTCCTACAGCCCCGATTTATCTTGCGATACGTTAATGTAGGTGGAGGAAAATCACATTTTCAAATGGCCGTTTGAAGACGATCTACTATCCACCGGCCATTGCCCGATTGTCGGGATGGTTTGATCGTTGATTAGGTTAGGGCTATTGTTTTGCCAGCTAAAAAGTTTCCCATTTAAAGTTACGAAGGGGACTGATGATTGGTTGTGTGGCTTTCCAGTGGTCGTTTCCAGTCGTCCCGGCAAACGTTGGGACATCAAAATCAAAGAAAATCTTCTATTAAATTACTCTCGAATCCATTGATGTTTCGTGCACAGGACTAATTTGGCTTTGTCGTTCCATGCTTTTTCTTGTTGTCCTCTTCTTTGGAGTGGCTCAGCTAGTAACCATCCGCAAGGATAACGTTGAACACCCACAAGATGGTGGCAGTGATTCGAAGAATAAATTGTACGTGGCAGGTCCTGGTCCCAGGAGCCCGCCGGTTCGCGGTCGTGGAAATAATGTTTGGGAGTTTATTTGTTAAGAGGACTTCCATCATGCCATGGCAAACTTTGGTAGAACGTTGTACTCGGTAACACTACTGGCGATACGTTATGGCGATTTGTTTTCATGTTGCTGCTCCTGTTAATTGTAGAGCATTGTGAATAAACACAAAACCCCGTCTACGAGCGACATCCATGAAATGTGCACTGCAAGACCTCCTGCTTGTAGTTGATTTACAGGAAAAAGTTCTGCTTCGTCTGTAGATGCACGCGCAAACTAGTTACGAACGAGCACGTCTCCGCATTTGAATTGCCAATATCGTCGTCTTCATAAATTTCCACTGCATCATTACTTCAGAGCTGCCCCCAATTGTTTTACAAGTTATTGGTTTTTTTCTTCCTTTTATTCTTTTTTGAAGAAATTCGCATCCCCGAAACGCCCGTAGCAATTGAACATTCTTCCGCCCATCCGTCCAAATCGAATAGTTTTCGGTCGGGGGCCCGTGTCTGGTACGTGATCGGGGGCTGGGACCGGCTGGGAACAAAAGTAATTGGTGCTCTGCACAAATTACTCTCATTTTGGCACTGCATGCCTTCCGGTTTCGATTGGGCGAGTGTTTCGTTCGTCCTGGATGCCAGCGAATGCCCGCCTCAGGAGCTCAGGAGAGTCGCTCGATGGTCAACGTGTTTTTTGTTCGTCCCATTTCGTACCACACTGAAGGCAAAGATCTCAAAATAGCTGCCGAGTTCGAGGCAAAAGGAGCAAAAATCCTTACCACAAATAGCCGGTGGCAGCGGCGGTCTTCCGTTAGCCGTTCCGATTACATTTTGTGGTTATTCGGCCCCGCCCGAAGGCAAAGTTGATTTGCTTTGTTTCCCGCCGACCGGGACGTGATCGAACTTGACAACGAGCCCACGTCAGCCAGCGCAGTCGGCGGCAAACGAAAAGTCAAATGAGCGGTAGCAATCATTACCACCGCGCGCTTGTACGCACACTGACAATGAATATAACAGTTTCGGCTGATTATGTCTTGAAGAATTGTGGCTGCAAACATCTTCATAAATCACAAGCAACACCTCCATACCATGCCACAGCTATTGCCGCGGGAGTTTCGACGCGGTTTCGGGGCCGGCCGAAAACTTGTCATACCCGTCCCGATTTCGACAAGCGACAGTGCCACAACGGGCCGGGAAATGTTTTATTGAAAAGTGGAAAATTAACTTCACAAACTGCCGTCAAACGATTGTATTTTAATTAACCCAGTCTTTCGGAAAACTGTTCACGCCGGCGGCAAACGCGCTTCGCGGTGTAGAGTTCTCGTTTTGTGGTTTGACGTTTTGGGAACGTATTGCGACCGTGTCCGCTGAGAGAGAGAGCACGGGTGTTAAGGGAATGGGACTTGCCATTGCAGACATTTGTACGAACAACTCTTTCGGTTCCGGTCGCTTCCGTCGGCTTAGCAAAAGCAAGCCGAAGATCTATTCGCAAACAGCTTCCCGCGGCCGAACAGGGAGGCAGACGGCAGCCAGTACCAGTGTTGTCTGAGATGTAATACTACTTAAAAGAAAGTTAGTGGTAGGTACACACTTAGCGGCACCGAAAGCACCGTGTACGACGACGCCGGAGGTCGCACGAGATGCGCACGTTATTGCGTGATTTCATTCGCTTCCCACACCACCGCTTGGTTGCTCGTCGGGGTTGGGGCTCTTTTGGATAACCGGAAAGCTGGGTTTGTATGAGGTTGGGGAAGATAGCAAAAGCAGCACATTACTACGGCGGAAATGCTGTTAGTGGGAAACTATTTTCCAGAGCAGAAAATTCAATAACTAGCAAACATTGCTCTCCAACGCCCGTGCGACGTGCGATGCTGTAAAATGAAGCTTTGTCGGGGAAGGAAAGTTTTGTCAATGGCTGACAAGGGCAGAATGCGGGGGCATACAAAGTGGTAAATAAACCGTTATCAGTTGATGACAATTATGGTTGATGGTCTCGAGCATGATACTTGAGACCTTGACAGACGCACAGGAACTTATGAGGTTTATGTTTCTCCTTCATTGAACTTCATTTGAAGGATGTGTTTTGAACGAATTATGTCAGGTAGTTTCGAAAAAAAAATCATCAACGCGTTTGCGATGATTCTACGAAAATCAACACAAACAACTAAAGCCCACGGCTTACATTAGAATCAGCATAAGCTAAAAGGTTTCGATTAGAAAGCCATTTGTAATTAATGATCATTGCTTCCATTTGTCTAGTTAAATGCTTATTTAATTGAGGCGCGCGAGCGCGCACGTGTTGCCACACTTCAAGAACTTACTGGTGGTGGTTGAAACATCATTAGTCTTTGCAATCGATTGATGATTCCAGGCAAATATCCAAATTGTATCCAAATTGAGTTCGAAACAATTCCCTCCGCCAAGAAAAGACAGACGTTTAACTCATCATCCCGCGATGGAAGCATCCAAAGCCATCTCCATCCCAAACATTCAATTCAACATCTGCTGGTGCTACTGCTGCTGCCCCACTACTTCTAGCTTCTACTTTTGCTGACTCACACACATCGATTTGTTTGCACCAGCCCGCCAAATGGATGCTTCCTGTTTGCCGCCAGCGCGACGCAAGCGTTTTAGCGCCAGGCCGGCGCGCAAAACCCTGGATTACCTCGTAACGCAACCTCCGTAATTGCAAAAAGTAATTAAACTAATTGCAATTAGTCTAATTGCTGTGAATCAATTTATTTATGTCACACGTTGACAATGGCAACAGCCACGGGCTTTCAAGGGCTCCCGGTGCAGGTTGTTGGCGTGGCGTGTTCCGTTTTGTTCACTTCCATAGTGCTCTCCACGCTTTTGCGCTTACTACTATTTTGTTGTCCGGCTATGCCGATATGTGCTCTGACAAATGCTTTCCCTTCGCCAATATGGCGATACGAGCGCGTCGCGAACGGATTCATCTATTATTTGGTGACACGGCACGGCGATTTGTTTGAGTGTTGTTCCGGACACTTTGTACCGACAGCGGTTTATGAACCTTCTGCAATCGGAAATCAGTGTCCACTATAGAAGTGGAACAACCGGTGTGTGTTTGTTTAAAACAATCATTGGAGGTGTTGTGTTGTGCAAATATTACAACGGACAAACTGATCCGCTTTTTGACAAACGGTTTTGTAGCAGATTCATTAAATGGATGACTCGTTAACCAGTATATCCTTAGTACATGCATTAAGAGTTAACTAGACTAGCTTGCTATACGTTCAGAAGTTACAAATACGAACAAAGGACAGTATAACTATAGAGTATCAAATTAGAAAAAAGAAGACATCATCTCAACACCATTTTATTATTCATTTTAAAGAGGTACAATGACTATTTCAAACAAATTGAACTAAAACTAACGAAGAATTGTAATAAATTGGTAACATATAAGAGCATTTTATTCATGTAATCGAGTCAGTTCACCGTCGATTTGATACATTTTTTGTGGTAATTTGTATGATAATGGGGTCCTTTCCGTTTTAAGTTGGTAGGCTGAAATTTCAGCCTGTCAGCTGTTTGCATTGTATAGCAATTTTCGAGCAGCTATCTAAGTGGGTATAATATACAGGTAGGCTTATCCCAAGGTGTATGAATTTAGAAGGCTGATTTTTATCGCTTCTGTTTCTGAATGAAGATTTTAAGTGCGTTTTGAGTATTCGTCAAGAATCAAGAAAGCTTGTTTGAACAAAAGTTTTCACCTATCTTGTCAAAAAGTGATATTCAAATTTGGTTATAAAAAGACCACCTGGACTACATACTCTTTGATTGTGGATTCCATCACCAGATCTCCTTAATGCACCTTGGGATAAATGTAAACACCACCTTGTTTTGCCATTTTTCGAGCAGGTACTTGAATCTAATTTTAGCTTTGAGGCTAGAATAATCTAGACTGAAAATTGCAGACTAGTTTTGTGTGTGGTTTTGTATGGAGTGTTTACATGATTTCAGCCTCGAACTGTCAAAGTCCATACAAAAAACTGACTAGAATTGTGAAGGGCTCCAATGTTTACTTTGAAGATCCTTTTCGAAACTCGAATCGAGATAAAATCCGAATAGAATAAGCAAGATAATTTAAACTAGGAATTTTCAAAATTTTTATACAGAAAACAAGTTGGAATCATACAACCCTCTCATATCTTCATGCTCTTCAATTCTTAAAGTGCTTCGTCAAACTATATTTAAATTTAAATTATAACCATGCAAGCAGTCTCGAGCTTTGCATAGCCTTGATTTGATTGATCAATGTTTGATTTAAATAATTACCTTCATTAAGCGTATCGCAAATCTCTTCACAACCCGTATCAGATAAATTAATCCAAACCACATGCCTTAAAATAACGAGCGTCACACAGAGCATTGCCATTGCGGTCTACAAACAACCGCATCAGTTAGCCAATGAAGCGCAGCAAATATTCCAGCAGATTCATACTACGAGCTATATCATTTGCTGCTGATGAATGATCCACTTCACATGAAACAAAAAATCCTTTCACCATCCGCTTTTTTGGAGTATGTAGATTTTCACCAAAAATTTCCACCATCCAATGAGTGTGCGCTCGCGCTCCCGTTGATTTCGTGTTATTGATATGGAATTCCAACGCATAGCACAAGAAGACGAACTGCAGAAGTGTGTCCACGGTTGCGGGGCACGACGAGTGGCACTTTTAATTAAAAGTCACAACGTTAGCGGTATGTGGCAACCGCAACACATCACCAACGCCACTTCTCGGGGTGCAGATTTATTTGACATTCCACACACTCACCAGCAATGGGTACCGTTTCTCCACGGTGCAACATTGTATGAACCTACAGAAGGAGCTAACAGAGCAGACAGTCGCCACACACCAGTGCAACCAGATCTTTGATTGCACGGAGAGAATTTTCACCGGAACACATGCAAGGAGGAACGATGGTTTCACGTACGAAGCAGAGCAAATGTCAGCAAGAAATCTTTGCAACCGCACTTCATATCATGTGTCACACTGATGGTGTGCTACATGAGCGATCTGACATTCGTCCGAGTTTTTGGTGGGTCGTGCCCTGGGTTCATGGTGCAGTTAGCATCAAACAGCAAGGATTTTATGAATTACTCGTGAATATTTTTCCGTTTAAGCATTAAAAATATTTACAAATTATAAGTTCCTTTTTCATGAATTGCAAGTTGCAAATGAATTGCAAATGCCGACTCGCAACTGCCTGGACTTATCATTCATCTCACTTGCCCAATATTACTATAGGATAACATTTTAGTTTCAGTTTTGCAAAAAAAAAAATAGAATAAAAACAAATGCTTTGTGATTTATGACCACATTTCCTTATCGTGGCGTTATGTCATTAATAATTCCGTGACGACCTTTGACCTTCTGATTGTATGTGAGTGTTTTTTCTTCTCTCTCTTTACTTGGTTACATTCCGTCGCAGGCCAAACAATTCCCTGACGTAAATTGAACCATGAACATGAAACAGGAGACGCCACCTTTTTGTCGCCGAAGGGCTTCTTTCTGTTACTCTTGCTGCAATGCCATGAACTTCACCGATAACCTTCTGCACAAAAACAATCGTATGTGAATAAAATACTAATAAACCGGAGTCGACGTCGGGCGACGGTCGTGCCTGAGCGGGCTGAGCGACCATGCTCTGATTGAAGGTTGTGGGAAGGGACATAAATATTCTAAGCACGTTTATCGCACGGACAAGGGCGCCTTGCTGGAAAAATTGGCCTCGAGTGTTCCGGATAGGTTGTGTGTTAATTATGACGGCTCTTTGGTCAAGCTTTTACTAAGCCAATTGCACCTTAAAAGACAGCGAATATCGATCGGTTGATGGACAAATTTGCTCACATTTCATTTGTTTTCGTACTACAGATTACAGCGCAGGAAAATATATGACTTAGCCGTTTTCGAAAAATCATTGTTAACAACGCTTCACTGGCAGAGCACACAGACTCGTTTCTGATGCTGAGAAGCTGAAACAAATTATTATCGAATTAATTTCCCATAACGGCTAGCAGGCACCCTATAACGGGGTATTAATTAAAAGCTATAATTTTCATCATACATTCGGATTAATCCATGGACACCGATAATACAATTTAGTAATTAAAATAAGCACATACTGGCTGCACCACAGCGCCGCCAGTGCAAAATGTTATTCAATTAGCGCACATAATCATAAAACAGACGGACGTCTGGGTGCAAATTTGAAAATACATGCGGGTCTGACCGTACCAACGCCATTAGTCAGTCAGTGTGATGTTGATGTTGATTTTGTATGGAATACTATTTTAAATTAACTTAATTAGCGCATAAATTCATTCATGCGGGCTACTGAGCTATCGAAACGCTTCTACACGTCTGAGTGGTGATTCATTGGATTGTATGAGGCACACAAAAAAAACCCAGAATGAAATTACTCAATTGATAACGCATTTGTTACGCCGTTGCAAGCAGAACTACCGCCAGCGATTTGTATGTACACTATCAATAGGATGCAATGAGAAAAATGCTCCATGTTGGGAAGTGGTCGTGATAACATTCGTTTATTTTTGATCTTCCCATTCCCATCGCTCTTGGTTGATTGGACTTGTTTCTGTACGCTCTCAATGAAATATCGAAAAAAGGCAATCGTCCAGAATGAAAGAACCGTCTACAAAAGGAAGCAGCGGAAATGGATCGATCGCGAAAAAACTAATCAATCAATCAAACGCGAACGAGCACCATATGCTAACGACTCTTTATGCACGATTTAATGTACGAACAGCGTAGGGAACTGAAGGTATGATTTTGGGAAGCTGCGTGAGGTTGCAAAGGAAATTTCTGCCAATTTCTGACGGCGAACGAATCCGCAACGACCATTTATTGTGATCTAACATACACACATAACATCCCATAGGACACATCCGAAGGTTAGGTGTGAGTGGTTTTCATACATCTCGGCAAGTCTTTGAAGGATGTCTAAGGACATTGCCCAAGAAGCTCACTTCCTCAAGAACACCCACTGCTGCGAGGCCACAAGGGCTACACTCACCAGCAGATGGTCGTAATCGTTGCGCAAGCACATTTGCGTGGTTGTTGTTGTGGGTTTGCTTGTGGAGAGTTATGAGTCCTCTCTGCCCGTAAAAACCGCGCCGAGTTTGAGAATGACGCTTCGATGCCGTACTGAATTGCCAAAACGCTGGGAAGATTTGCGCTGTCGTTTCCGTAAACGGGGCACTGTTTGATTAGACCAATCAAAGTTTATTGAAACAGCTGCGACATCATCAGTTGGGTAACCAGCCAAGGGCAATATATTGGTGGTTGGTACTGTCGGGGGGTTTGATTTTGTGAAAGGTATGCAATTTACGGGGGACATTAACATCAGCAACAGCTGTAAAGAGCGCGCTTACGGTATTTCTTGGATCGTATATAGGGCTTAGGGTACATAAATCTTTGTTTGGCGCATGTTTGAGAACTTTTTCGGGAAAAATACCTTAATTAAAGCCTCAGTAACTGTGATAACATAATCACAAACATTCATAGGCGCACCCAAACCTCAAATTAAAGTCAGATAACACCGTGATACCAAATAATCTCCTGTCAACTGAAGGAAAGTTCCGTCTACTAGATGGGATGCTATGGGACCATCACTTACCTACAGAGAGTGAAAGAAATAGAAAAGCAAGAAAACGCTCATTAATTCACAGTAAATCAACGCGGCAAACATTACAAGAACCATACAAAATCACACAGCCGTGCAAGTTTTACGCGATGTTTTTCTCGCGAAAAGAAGTCCTAAAAAAGGCTGGAAATGGTTTGCACAAAGCCACTCCTTATTTAACGCCCTGCCAATAACCATGCCGGGACCTCTTGGTAAGGGTCTTTTCCAGCTTGGTAAGCAAACAGGTTGCAGGTGCTACATAGCAACAAACACACACGTACACTGAATTTCCACAATTTACATCAGACACTGCAAAGATTCGTAGCTTTGCCGAGCGCCAAAAGACGTACGCCATTGCCGTGAAATGAGCCATCGCGAAACCCAACCGTCCCGTGCGCTTCTTCTTGTCCCGAAAAGGCAGACATCACCATCATCATCATCACCAACAACACGGGGCCGTGGAAAAACACGCCCACACACCAACGGTAGCGGAAAAACGCCCCATTAATGCCGTAATCAAGTTCGCGGAATACAACCATCATCATGTACGGACACACTCTAGGCTACCTCTAGGCTTCCCCTGCCTTATTTTTACTACTCCCTGTCGTTTTGTAACGTAATAACAAGCAACGAGGAAAAGCTCTGCCAGGCAGCTTAAGGACACATGCGTGCTACGACGCAAAATACGCAGTTGGCGCCGGTATTATGCCCGCACATAGGACGTACGTCAAAATGGTGCAAGAAAGACGAAAACAAGTCATTACGAATTCTTGCCGGGTTTTTTCGCCAGCCGAATGACGGCCGGCGGCGTGACACACACGCACGTGAGGGGTGAAGACAGGAGGGCTGTGAGGCTATTTCTTGAAGCGTTTGTGCAAAAGAATCTTTGGTAAGGGCCTAAATTGGGAAGACATCCTTCCAGAAGCGGTTTTCCATGACGACATTTCGCATCAAAAGGCTTCCAACCGCACTCTAAAGTGTCACATACGCACGTTGCTTTATTTTTAAAGGGCTTTTTTACACTCCCCGTAAAACCCCAGAAGCTTGCCTGTTATCACTATTATGCTAATTTTACCATAAGAACTCAAATAATGTGTGTTGAGTGTGATGAGTGTGTTTTTCGTTGGTTTCCCAAGTCGCGTGTTCTGGTTAGCAGCAGCGAGTATGATTGTTATTCGCTGTTTGTGACAGGCGAAAAAAATAAGGACTGTTTGCCTGACTTCCTCACGACCTTAGGGTTCGACGTATGTTCCCTTTTTTTTCAAAGGCGACCTCCACACAGAGCTTTCTTTGTCTAGCCACCGCAACCGTGTTGGAGCGCGTGTTTGTGGTTTTTTTTCTTTTCAGAAAGGTTGCTTTTTTTGTTTCTTACGAATTTGGGCTCTACTGTTCTACGTCCCGGGATGGTTCGAGTTTTCCAAGAAGAGCAGAGAGAAAAAATCCTATCGTGAGTTCTAACGTGGTACCATGTGGTGTTAAATCAACGCGTCGTATGTGCGTGAACCAATCGCTTCCGAAAATGGTGTTGAAACGTGCTAAATTGAGGTTAATACTTTGATGGGCTTTGCTTCGCTTCGAATGTGCGTTGATGTGCGATACCCTACTGGTACACGTCCTACTAAAATGGATTTATTTTTAAAGACGTTGAAATCGACACAATATAGACACCTTTTGGCCTCTTTTGACACTTTATTTTTTCCTTTCTTTGATAAGGACTTAAAATTTAAACGAAATTGTTCCATAACTCACTCTAGAAACAACCAAACCACATTTAACTACTGCTACTACTACAATCCGTGGAAGTATCAACCTGCTCCAGACAGTAATTGAATTACAGAGTATCGCTGGAAGCATTGGAAAACTTTGTACCTCCCGCTGGAAGCCATCATCGAAATATCCAACCAACCGTATACCATCCATTCGCGCTCATTCTGCAGCCATCGCAAACCCGTACCACGCCATCATAAGCAATGGGGCAGTTTTATTACCCCGGAGGGCTTGATTTTGTATTCTAACGATCCAACGGAGTGCATGGCGTAAACGGTAGCGAACGCAAATCAACCGAGGAAGGAAGATCGTCGGTTTCAGTGACATTTGAATGACTTAAAACCGACATCTTCGCCTGCGGTTATCTGCGGAATGGAATAATCCATTTATCACGAAGAGCAAAGTTATTTTCCATAACATCGCAGCACGATCCACATCTCTTTACATTTATGCTTAACACTCTGGGCGCTGGCATTTTGCATTAGCTTTCTGCGGAGAACACAGTACAAGTTTACAAGTACAAGTACAAGTGCGGAGAACACAGATTCATTGGCTTACG
>AXCO02010600.1:0-11034 GCA_000473525.2 Anopheles melas
GTGTGTGTGTGTGTACTGTTATGTTCGTTTTGCTGTTTTTCCCTTCGTTACCGGCATAGGAGCTTGGGTGGTGCCAGCTCATTTAACACCGCTGCCGGCGGATGTTTGATTAGCTCGGTGGAACTCTTACATCGACACAAGCACTTTATTTTTCGTTTACTGGCATTATTAGCAAAAAAGAACAATTTTGTGACAGTATGTTTTCTTTGCTTGTATAATCCAAAAAGGTACAAAATGACGATAACAGCCGTGGGTGTTGGTTGCGAGCGGCACAAATGCTAATTGCCTGATAGCGAACAGTGAACCCACGCACATTTTGTTTAGGGTGGTGCAGCATTGCAACACCAGCAACGACGCTGCAAAACTCGTTTCCAGTGCCGCTTTTAGGGCTGGCTGCGTGGGGTTGAAGGCTGCGCGATAAGACGTTTCTGCCACGCATTGTGAAACATATTTTCAAATTAACAGTTAAAAGAGTGACTTTATGCCATACTCATCTCATACAGTTAAACAAATCTGACCATATTTGCCTTCAAACATCTTCCCCTCATTCCCTCCAAAAAGCTCCAAAATTCTCCTCCCTGTGTCAAAAGTTTGGTGGCAGCACCGCCGTCATAAATCTCGTAAATGTTTTGTTGTTCCACCGGGGTAAACAATTTCATGCACAATTGCATCGCGCGCTGTAAAACCCCGCACACTAAGCGCTTTTATTGTTCCTTCCTGTGTGACCGTTGCATAACGCACACATAGAGAGAAAGTGAGAGAAAGAGTAGGAGCGAAAAGTATCACGGCGCCGACCTTCGGGGCCAGTTCGAGTTCGAGGAAGGTCGGTAATGGAATCCAAGAAAAAGATACACTCTCACAAACACACTCAGCAGCACACCCTTTTGCTGCTTTCCTCCCTTTGAAAGCTTTCCTCTAGCAGCGTGTTTACGGCCAATCATGCCCGGGACTCCGTCACGGTGATATACGCTGCTAACGATGCTTAATTAAACAATAATAAGATTTCCTCAGCCGTAAATGTCACCGAGTGTACTTGTGCGTTTGTGGTTTTGAAAGGTTACTGTAACTGTGGTTTAAATGAAGTCCAGCCTTCAATCCTTACAATTATGTGTTGGTTGGTGTGCTTTTATAACACCTAATATGGCGCAAACAGATACGCAGATGCAAATTTGAAAGAACAATTTATGCCTTTATGATTTCAAACTTTTGGGTCACACCCAGCAAGCGATTCTAAATCTTAATTCGAAACGCTATTATTATCCTTATTTATGTGAGCTTTGCTCAGTCGCGAATAAAGATGACGCTTGTTTCTGCTAATGATAAGACAAACGAGCGGCCATTTACATACATTCCCACCATTCGCGATCGAATCTCACTTTATTATGAGCGCTCAAATGATCGCCCAAACTACGCCTATAAATATGTCATCAATGTGAGAATAGAATCTCCCACCAAGCAATGAAATACAAGCGAAAAGCATCCAGCACGAGCAGGTGAATCTGTGATGGGCGACTGAACCACGAATCCTCCCCGCGATCCCTATCTTTGTGTGTATGTCCGAGCCGTTGGGGCTGGCAAAAAATGCTCCTCACACCACCGAAGCCGTTAGAATTTTTTGGATTTTGTAGGATTTATCTTTCGACCGCAACCACAGACGGCTAGGGTTTTTTCCCCGTTTTCGATGGCACAATCGCCCGTGACCGATGGTTGTTCTGTCCCAGGCTCTTGTCTCCTCTACTTTATCGGCGATCGGCTCATTAATCTAAGAAAGTTGGTGAGACACGTTGCGTTTGCTTTATGGTAGGGAGAAATCCGGGTCCAGCAAAACAAAAAGCATGCACACCGCTTATCATATTCCGCACCGACAGGCGATGGAAGATGAGGTTATTAGAGTTTCCGGAAGAGCTTTTTTTGGTCTTGTTTGGTTGGTCGTTTACCTAGCCCGCTTGTGCTAGCTCATCTGAGAACTTCGCCTAGCTTTTCCCGTTACGGCTCAGTTTGCCGTAGAACATTTCGGGCGGACGTAATAAAGAAGTGTTTTTTATGCTAACGCCCCGAACGGTGACGCCCCCTTACCAAATAAGTGTCTCTATTTTCGGGCGTGGAGATAGAATATGTGAAGGATTTTGTACGGAAATTCTCACTCGTACCCGATCGTTATCGACAGGCTGGGGTCAATTTATGTGTGGAAAAATTATTGGAAATATATCTTAGAACCTGCTGCCACAGGTGAGCATCGTTCGGTTAAAGGATAAAGGTTCGGTTCTAATGACTCTGTCGGGGGGAGCATTGGAAGAGAAAATTTGCAAGCACACCATTGGAATGCAAATTTCTTCTTATCCCACCACGTCAAAAGTTTTCGTTTGACCACGCCACGACCACGTTTGAAACACACTTGACACACTGGTTGGCGCTCTGTCTGTGAAAAGAGTCTGCTGGAGATGGAAATTATTATTAATTTTCATTCTCTTTCCTTCGTACCGCCGCACCACACGCCGTACTTTAAAAGGGGAGAAGGAGGAAGGAAAAGTGCAGAAAGAAAAGGTGTTCGACCCTTCGTGCTGAGAATCCACCGTTATAGGGCTGCATTATGGGCTCGATCCGAAGTTTTCTGGTAAGGAGCGAAAGGGAGGTACCAGTCGTTGTGGCAGGGTTCTGTGATGGGTAGGTAACGGTGGTAGTTGTAAGAGACGTCTAGGCGAGACATCGGTCTGACTGGTCACGTTCTTCACCTCTCCCCTGTCTTTATTCCGAACGTGTGGTGACTTTTGCTCTGGAATAGCCAAGTTTAGGCTGGGAAATGAATGTGAAGAAGCGACTCAAAAGTAAAGGAGTTGCGAGTTGCGAGATGCGGTACAGTTGGTATCGTTTACCTTGGGAGACGTAAAGCCATAGAAAGAAGGGCTAGCTGCAGAGAAATTCTGGATTAAGTGATAGCATTCGGAGGAGATCCGAAAGCGACTTAAGCCTTATCTCGAGATGAAGTCAACCGGTTCGTTTCTGTGTTTTTCCGTGTTAGGCTCATGACCCACAAAACCACGTCGTCTCTGCTGGTTCCGAACGGACAGATACGAATGGCATTTCAACCATTCCACCAGACAGTGTGAGCGATTAGTTCCTATTTAAGTACACATTTTATGCCCTCTTATAGTACACTTGCTCTGCGCGGGTAGTTAGGTCCAACGCTTATTGGGATCGTTTCAATCGCACACCGAAGTTTTGTAAATGTCAAAGGTATTTGTGTTATGAGAGCATCGCGAAATTACGACTAAAGAAAAATAAGAAGACTTAACATCATTTAGCGCCACTATCGCTCGATCTCGGTACACAATTATCTCTCGCAAAGTGAGAGGAGACCGCATGAAAGGATCCGCCAGACGACCTACGAGTCGTTGGAGCAGTCGTCTCCATGTAAACAGTCGTCATTATTCCAAGCCGCACGTGAACCTCACCGATCGTGCGTCACAATTGCACGATAGAGCAAGGTCTTCTTGCGGCGCCCTAGAGTCGCTTTCGTTGATGAGATCGTCAAAGATTCAGAGCCGGTTCCAAAAAATGCACGGAATGGGTGGACAATCTACTTTTCGACCAGGGGAGGATACCCAAGCTTATCGAACGCGGGGGGAAGTTGAGCTTGGCAGCAGCTGCTATTGCGCCAACACAGGAAGGTGACGCCACACGAGAGCACAACAACCTTCACCCAAGTGTTGCCACGCCACATCACTCGCATTTCCTGCCACAAGCAGAGGGCATTCGTGTGCCATTGCGTTTCGAATCAGCTTGTACATAAAAAAAGAAACAGTGCCATTTGATGGGATGCTTACATAATGTTGAATATTTCGGCCCGAATCACGCTTTCGCCCCAATGCTTTGATACCTAGATTCGAACGGAGAGCATCGATCAAATATTGGAATGGCGGCTTTTGTTCGAGCAGACTATCGAACGGCACTTCTTTCACATTTTCTACGAAATCACGTAGCTTCGGCGATATCCCGGGTCGGTTTTCGGGGTGTTGTCGTCGGAATCGTCCGGCCCTTCTCTTTCGCCAGTGGAGGATGTCATGAGTTCACGCTGCGATGAACCGCTCGGTTGGAAATGCAGTTCATTGAAGCATTTTGCTAGCTCGGTTATCTCGTTGCGGAATATAAATACATGTCTAAGATATGCGCAACAACATACGAGATATGTTCCCTGCCAGTAGTGGGACCAGCGATAGGGAATGCATTGAACGTACAAGTTTTAATCATACCGCGAAAGATATTCCCACCATTTTTCTGCGATTAGAACACGGTGTCCAACAGGCCCAGTCCAACATACGGTTTACACCTTTTCCACCGTCCCCTTCTTACCCACCTCTACAACTCGGGGGATCAATACAGCTACTTCATGTGTGCCCAGTGGTCCTTCTGTTCTGCGGAACTGCTTTCGCATTGCAAACTCCAGAGCAGGAACTCCGGAAAGCTCCCGCAGCGTTTTTCTTCGTTAGGAGCCGCACAAGGTATGGGCTTGAACTCGCCAGATAACCTTGAATCCGTTAAGTGACAACCGATACACCGTGCCTGGAACGCTGGTATGCGAAACATCGTTCTGGTCTAGACTCTCTGATGGTGCTGATACGTACTGGGGGGAGAATTCACCGTCTTCCAGCAGGACCATGAGGTCAGACAGCCAATACCCATTGCCGGTGACGTACCGGTGTGGATAACGTGAAGTCTACAAGAGAAACTTGTTTTCAGAGAGTTCAGAGTCGTGTCATGTGGATACTGGTGGTTCAGCGAGGAATAGTCCGAATAGTCAATATGTTATCTATGAGCTTAGACTGCTGCGAGAGTATGAATAATGTCATCGGATTGTGGATATCTTGTAGGATTCGTGGAATATCAATTGGTATAATGACGCGCTTTTCAGAATCTTCATGTGAACATCTACAAACGATTCTGTACGTTGACGTCAGCGTTTGGCAAAACCCAGAATTCCTCAAATCTTCGGTAATATTACTTTCGATGAGATCGTTGTCATAATAGACGCTAAACATCACCCACTAGCTTTGCACCGTATTACCTATATAAATCCATCCAATCGCTCCGTGTTGCTCCTCTCGGAAGTGACCCATTTCCGTGCCTCGACTACACCTCGCGATATGTTTTCCGGTTCGGAACGGCTAACCTTTCGGACCGCTAGTAACCAGGGAGCGGTAGCAGACAGCGTTAGCAGCAACCTTCCCGAAAATGTTTGTCCGCAATGAGGTCAGGCAATTATTTTGCTCTTGCTTTTTCTCTCTCTCCACCCCGGTACGGTAGAGGGACCCATTCCGGTTTTAACAATCGCCATACCATTGGGTCGATGAGACTCCCCTGCTTTCCAGGCCACTGCTGCCTAGCGATTCCAGTCCGCGGATGCCCATTTCGGAAACAATTCCTTTCAATCGTAATGAACGATTGTTGTTGTGCAGTCTACGTGCGCCGGCTGGGGACGGAGAAGAACGCCAAGCCAAGAGTCAAACGTGACGGAAATTGGGTGGCGAGATAATAATGCTCCTGCTCGGTGTGTGTGTGTGTGTGTGTGTGTGTGTGTGTGTGAGTGAGTGTGTGCGGGTCGCGAAGCTAAAATGTGATTGTTACGTTACCCCTGTCTGAAAGGAAAGTTGCTGGACGAAGTGCGAGGTAAAAGAGGTTGAGTCTGGGGTGTGTTCGATTAGACTGGAAAGAGTGGCGAGTCGAGATCAGCTGTGAAAGCACCAGCACGTATTCTACCTCACGCTTTCGTCACATTCGGAAGAGTGCCAGCAGCAGTAGTGACCTCCAATGCCACCGGGGATCGCTCACGTACAATTGAGTGGTAGTCCAGGTTGTTGAGGGCTGCTGTGCAGAGTGGCTGTGAACGTTGTCTATTTGCTCAACAATGGCTTTACAGTTACAAAAACACTTTGTTGACACTCGTTGGATGTGATGTGATGCGTGAAGTGAGGCATCAGGGCGATCTATACTTCCCGTCTGCGCATCGCTCACGGGAAGGGAAATGGATCGCAAACTAGGCTGACCTACATCCGGGCGCAAAGTGAATGTGATGGCAGACGCAGACGAAGTGCAGATCCCTTACGCAACACTCCCCCCACGGATCTCAGGCCCTTCCCGATCGTTGGATAACTGTGGATGTCTGTAGAGCTACAATTATCCCGTCTAAACGCTCTGTCTCCCGGGTCTCTGGTGTAGCGCGACATGAAAAAAGCCATTTTGCAGATCGGCGTGTAAACCCGATAAGCAGCGCGTGTGTCACTTATATCGGCAAAGCGTTTTCAGCGATGATCATCTTCGCGGTCTCATGCGCCTCACGCCCACACGAAGCCTCCGATGTTGCGAGCCCCAACAAGCCATGCTCTAATCAAAACCCACACCACCGATAACGGTAGCGTTTTGTTCGTCGTGCAGCAGCAATCATCTTGCGCCCCGAAGAACCTGAGCAACTCCCACACTTTTCTTGGTCGATCGCTTATGCTCTCTTGCACAGCTTCCAGGGAAGTCTAATTTGCTAAAACCTCCCATACAACCGATGTTTGTTGCACCTCCGGAGGTGTTGTCCGGAGATCAGAGCGAGCGACCGCACGACCAGACTCTACGAAAGAAGGGTGCGAGCAAAGCAATTAGCCAAACTGCAGCGCTAATTACAGACATTTCGCTATCGTAACCCCGCACCGGCGAGTGAACCTCTCTCTCGCTCTCGGCCTAAGTGCGTTTATACTATGTGCTAATTTCTGATCGCGTGCATCACACGATTCGCACGTCTCGTGCTCGGATGTGGTTCGCACGCTCCGAAGATACGGTTCCCCCATGTGGGAGCAATTATCTCTGTCACCTTCTCCAGAATGCTCACGTACGCTGTGGTGTTTGTTTTGGTGATGGCTATCAGATCTGGAAAGGGAGTTAGAAGTCGGTCAACTGGATAGTGTGGCATACCTTAGTAATCTACCAGCGAAGACGTCTTCGGAATCTTCCACTTCCACCGTGACGTGTCCCAGTGTGACTGTTTCCTTATATAAACGATCTGTTGCTCGATCCAATCGAAATCGTTAGTGTCCTACTGGGAAACACTATCTACAGACAATCGACACTAGTGGCAACCCCGTTTTTCGCGTGGCGCATTGATACAACCGGCCTTTCGGCGTCCAACCGGTTGTTTGAGCCACCCCCTGTACGGTGTACACGTGTCGCGCGGCTTTGGAACGTGCGAGAGAGTCTCGAAGATTGTTGGAAGACTGTGCCTAACCACTGGTGCCACGTTAGCACCATCCCCCTTTTGGGTATGAAGCAGGGCAGAACACGGACTCAGAGGCGGTTGGAAAAGCAAAAGGCAGGTGGTGGCACCGATTGCATAATATCTCGTGTCTCCAACATCCAACACGGCCTTTCATGAGTGTTTTATGCTGTTTTTTTCTCTCTACATCAAGTTTTCATTTTGTATCGTGTCTCTCTTGCCGTTGCCGTTGCCGATGCAAACCACTTCTCAAGGTTGTTTTGGTGTGCTGCTGCTGGTGATGCAGCTGTCCAGAAGAGACCCGGTTGTCGGATCCCCCGGTCGGTTTTGCGGTGTACCGCGGTCGACAAAATGGCCTCGTCCGCGTAAAAGGTGCGTAAAAGGGTTGTGCGATGCAAGGGTGGAAAAAAGTGGGGGTAAAGAGGAGGTTGGTTCTGTCTCGCGGCAAACGCACTGCAACGGACGTCTGTTGGTTAGTGAAACCCTTTTCTTGCTGTTGTTGTTGCTTGGTTCCTCAACGCAACGATTATATAGTAGCTCGTTTCATCTGCTCCTTGTGAAGGTTATTTTCTTTGCACGGCAAGAGCAATCAATATTTACATGAAGGCACACTTACGTTTCCTTTGTGTGTAGCTCGAGCCCTCTCTCCCACTCCCCTACGTTTCGTTCTAAGTACGACCGTGAGATCCATTAGGTCAGAAATTAGCTTTCTGTCAATCGATGTCCGGAGGATGCACGTTCGCATCGATTCCGCTTCCATAAAGGGTATGATTTATGACGCACGGTTGGAAGAATATTTTGTGAATAATAGTCGTCACACTAGCGAAACTCCCCCTCCGGTCGTCCATCTTCTCCGAGAGGACATCAAGGATGAATGTAATGATATGGAATGCATGCCATTACAACTGACCGTCTATTGATTAATGGGCTGTGTAGCAAGTGTACGGAGCAGTGCGGTCCAGTTCAATTGCATGAGGTGTTCTTACCATCGTACTGCAAACCTCCAGAATCTCAAATGGCTCTCTTTTGTAGGCTGTTAGAAATAGTGGCGACCTTACTGCGTACATGTGTGTAAAACTAGTTATATATTATCATTACACACATGTATGATTGGGTGTATTATCGCCCAACGACCGTTATTATGTCACTCGGATGCGATGCACTCCTCCTGTTCACTGTTCGGCTGCTAGATTAGGTATTGTAGTAGAAATTACAAACACGCACACAACCTATCCTATACTTTGCTACCCCTTGTCTTCGATTCTCCTATCTCAGTGTTGTACCCGCTCGATAACTCCAACGATTGCCACTTGTTAGTTAGTGAACTCTTTGAACTCACCCTTCGCTTTTAAACCCGCGCAACGAAACATGCATAAACACTGTGGAACACTCCTCTCTCTTGTGCGGGATGTGTGTGTATCCCGATAATGTCATGTTCGGTTCGTGTAGGGAACAAGCGATGGAAGTGATAGTTCGAAAGCTTGCTCCTCACCCAGCTTTCCGCGTTTTGCGATCCACTTAGTTTTCAATTTGTACCATTCGCTACATCGATCGATACACAAAACGCGTCCCCCATCTGTACTGCTTTAATAAACTTATTAATTTCACTAATCCCGCCGAATGAACGGGCAGTCGGGCTGAGCATGGTGTCCATTAATCAGCAGCTCGTTGTCTGCCTCTCCTGGAGGGGACTGACTGTGTTTCATTTTGCCATGATCAATCTGGCGGTGATTTTAAAACATACACATCGCCGAAGGGAAATGTTTGCATTGAGCCCACATATTCCCAACCTCTCTCTCTCTCTCTCACGAACAAGCTGCATCTTTGAATGCAGGGAGACAACAACTATCGACAGTACTTCCTACTCCAACCTTTTGGAGTCGTCTATTGGTGTACTTGGCGGAGGGAAAACTATATGCTGCTCTTTCTCTATCGTTTGGTTGTGTGAGAGTGAGCAAACGAACGAGATTGATATCTTAATTACGATATCCAAGGTAATTCTGTTGCGGCGCTCCTCTCTTCGCCTACCGATCCTGGTGAAGGTTCTCATACACGCCTGCCTGGCCGCATAATGTGGTATGTTTGGGGTCTGTTGGTCGAACATTTTCCTACAAGATCACATTCAGCGATCGTACCCTCGTGCTATGGGGTGCCTTTTTGGGGTGTACCGGTGGGAGATTGGGATAGCGCAGCACATAGACATGTGCTAATAAATATTCAAATTCAATTTCAAACCAAACCTACAACCAGCTACCGGCTAGGCGAGACCCTTCGAGGCCACAAGGAGAGAGACGACGCGAATCGTTGCCGCGTGCCAGAATTTGCCGTTCCAGGCCGGGCCACTTATGCGCTGAAGTTTATTGGATGCTTCGCGGTGCTCAGATTACATCATCTTGGGTCCTTTGGGCTGCAGCACCATTGCCACAGGGTCCATGTTCGCAAAATTGTGTGTTGCTGGGGTTTTGTTGAGCGGACTGGAACAAGAATCCACACTCAAAACGAGGGAGGCGGTTGCGACCAACAAAGAGCGAAAGTACCGTGTGTGATGTGTGCACATGTACACGTACACCCCACGGAGTTCGGAGGGATCTCTCCAGCCAGGTGCCGTTCTCTCGGTTATCGGCTAGATTTATAGACGAGTCTGATGGCAGACCGCTTGGGCCTGGTTCGGGCCTGTAGCGGAACCGCCACGACTGGTCGGACTCTCAAGCGTTTTATAGACCAATTTGACTAAGTACTTTATTGCACTTGGACCCGGGGGCCTATTATTCGCTTCACCGCCATCCCACCCGCTCGACGAACCTGTTCACAGTAACGACGACGGTGTTATGGCTCCGATCCGGATAGACCTGCGCCCGCTAACCCAGGACGATGGCAAAATAGAATGAAACTAGGAAGAAGGGGGCACAGCTTTTGCTCTGGAATTAATTACTGACGTTTAAGTGATTTTTATGGTCACATCGATTGTGTACTGCCTGCACTCCATCGATGCGGGTGACGACCTGTTTTGACTTGCATTTATTACTACGGGTCGGTTCGTGGAGTGTGGAGGCGTTTTTTAATAGAGCAGCTGATGGTGCGTCGATCTCCACACAGCTATCGCCATTTCAGTTCCCAGTATGCGACCTCACCAAGGTCTTGCCGTCCTGAGATTCCATTTCTACACCACCCTCGTCTGCTGGGTTGGTTCTGAAGAGAGTCATTTGCTGCTATGATTCTACTCCCAAGTGCAGGGGAAATGCTTCCATATGAGGAGCTGTACGACAAATGTGTACCACTAGACGATGCTGGCCACTATTGCATTGTGCTGCTGGTCTGTGTGTGTCCGTGTGTCGGACATCTGTTTTAAGCACCCTCCCAAGCCCCGTGGGAGGTGTGTAGTATGCTGCAGGCAACAGCAGCAGTCAGTTACTAGCTTGCTGCAGGTTCGTTGTCTAGCTGCACCAGTAATTAATGTTTCTCATTATCCGAGAGTACCTGGTCGTAGTCGTAGTTCTGCGCTGTTATTGCTACTGTCACTACACTCCGTTCTTACGCTGGCCAACTCCCAAACCCCCCTTCCCGCTAAAGACAACATTTGACATCAGTTTGACACCTACACGGAATCTCGCACAGTCCATTCGCCAACCAGACACATGCCTTTGGGGTGGAAACACACGCGCACACACACACACACACCCATGGGGGGCACGGGTAAATTGGTGACTTAATAAATGATCGCCAACTAGCGGATGATTTATGGAGCTCAACTAACACTGTGCACAACTGACCTATCCTAAAGC
>AXCO02010603.1:0-13483 GCA_000473525.2 Anopheles melas
AAAAAAAAATGAAAAAAACGCCATCAATATTCTTAAGTACCTTTTTTTGGTAGGTTTTTTTCGATTTGTGGGTTCGTCGTGAAATGAAAAATTGTCCCCAAATTGATCCTAACTGAATTAAGTGCCATAAGGGAGAGCACACATGTTTCAGTGTGTGTGTGTGGTTCTGTAGCATGAAAGATTCGATAGTTTGTAGTAAAAAAGCAGGGAGAGAAAATCGATATGTTTTTTTGTTGGTAGTTATAAAATGAAAGCTACACAGTGGGACGGACCATGATCAAAAGGGTTCGATTGCTTAAGAGGACACATATTTTATTTGGGTGCGGTTCAACGGACAGGACAGTAAATCTTGGATCGATTGAGCGTCGCAAGCATAACATGTAAGTAGGACGTGAGTTATGGTGCTAGCAGTACGCCTACAGATTGTTCTCTGTCTCCCTGAAAAGGGTTTCGTAGCCGTTGCTACCCCCTTTTTCATGTTGGTTGGGCCAAGTATGCGAATTAGTTGTGCGTGCTACTATCACGCTTGTTTGCTTTTTGTTTTTTTAGTTTTCGTGAAAGAAAACTGTTTGTGTTTTAATTTTATGTATGAAAAACTAACCAACAGCTTTTAAGCAATACGGCCTTTTTGGACCGTTCCTCCTGAATAAAAAAAAACTAACCAACATTTCTGTGACTTTTTGATCAGGGGTCAACCATAAATTAGGTAATGCGCATAGGTAAAACAAGGTGTACTTTGCAGTGGAGTACAGAGGACCTTGTTTCTACACTAAATAAAAACGGTATTCTAACAAGTACAATGTACAAAAAGTTTTCCCAACAAACATCAAGTAATTGTTTATTCGAATATTTCACGTCGACATACCATACTGTTACAGCCTAAAATTATGCAATCCCCAAACGTTTGATGCAGCAACAGAGACATCCACGCCGTAGTGACAATAGCATACATGCGATATTCTGTAAGCTGCATTTGCTACTTGGTAACTTATATTCTCTAAGATTAATTTTTGGGTGACCGTTCACAAAAAAAATTTAGTCAAAGGATATCATGTTTTGACGACTTGGATACTTTATAACACATAAATTAGGTTTCCGTAACATGAATATCTTTCGAAGCTGACGGTCCCTTAAAGATTCATCTTAGAGAGGTTTCACTGTAATTACGATTACGTAACTTATGGATGTCCCCTTTTATATATAACAGAAAATAAAACCTATCAATTCCAGATGTTTTTTTTTACAAAAAACTGCTTAATTATGATGGAATTACGGGAAAATTGAAAGAACGCACCAAGTCTAAAAATATATAGAAACTTATAAAAACCCCTGATTTAAAAAAAAAACGTTACGCATCCACGTTATTGTTATCAAAAAACTTAAGTATTAGTAAGTCAATTTTATCTTAAAATGTGTTACAGTGGAACATTTTCGGTATTTAACATTCAAAGGTACGATATTATCAAACATCCGCTGGGCAGATTTATTCCCATGGAACACGATTTCCTTCCATGCCAAATGCACCATATACCATAAAGTCGACTTGGAAGCTTCTCCTATCCCATAGCTCATATTTATACTCCAAACGCACAGATAAAAAGCCTAAATAAATGACTCAGTTGTGACGCGTCTATACTCGCCTGCTCCACTTTTCCTAACGCTAACTTTCACCCAGAACGCACCCAGAGCGTGACAGCACCGAAAATCGAACGTGCAAAAAGACGCAAATGATATGCTCTGCGTGCACAAACTGAACCATAACCTCGTTCGACTCGCGATATTGATGGAACAGTAAAGGCCGGGAAGGTGTACAAGCGAGTGGGTACTTTCACGTTTTCGTACCGTCATCCCCGTTTCCCTGCAAGCGCTCCGGACGTATTTCCGCGTGATTTGTGCTTGCATCGGCGTGAATGGCAGCTGCCTGTATGAGATACGGTAATGAGATTTCGCTTAGCTTTCGCTGGCAATGATTGATTCCGGGTTGATTAATTGCTTGAGTCAGTCGGAATACGCGGGAATGGCACGCAAGTGAGGCACGCAGAGAATGCACCCCAACCCCCCTGAAACGGTTCGACAATTTGGCTTCCAAGTAAGTGGGTCACAGTTGGAATGAGAGCGGCTGAGCCTTGGGTATATAGAAACGTTACTTGCCTCACAAACCTGGAAATGAAACGGAGGAAAACTGTTGACAGATAGGGACGTTTATTTATTATTCGCAAAATGCGAACAGAGGGTTGAGGAGCCGTTTCCGTTTCGTCGTTCTGAATTGAAATGTCTAATTTTGATTTCTTGGGAGTGTTGTCTGAGGCACAGAGGTCAGAGGCTCGCCCTGCACAGCACAGTCGCTTTATTTCGATGGACAGCTAATTTATTCTAAGAAACAAACAATTATACTGCCAACAATGCATCCCCACCGGCAGTGTGCGCTGTGTACGCTTTGGAAAATCTAATAAGTTCACAATTCTTCACAACCTTCTCGGCAGGAAAACCCCACGAGAATGGAACGTTTGCTGACTTTCCATGAAGCGGTCTAATTGTTTATAAAAATCTTTGCTGACGAGCTGAACGGATGATTTGCATAATTCTTCATCTTCGACTCTGGGGCGTTTGCAGATGAAAGTCGATACCGATGCTGCCACTAGCGCTGGTGCTGCCAGTCCCCTTTTCATCCCCAAACGAGAATGGATTCATTGATCGAAACAAGTTCTCACACAGCACCGTTGGCATCGTTTATGTCATTTGTTGGCTGCTGTTCACTCCCAGCGTGGTCCATTCCAAAGCGTACGCTTGCGGATCCGTGACTCGTCGATTAGACCATTCCACGATGTACGGGTGGGGCGGAAAAAGCATCATTCACGGTCGGAAACCATCGATCCAGCACTCCATTGGAGTCTGTTGTCGATTGGAGATGTGCCTTTATTTTTTGCTCTACCTTTCTCACTCACTCACTGTCCCTGCTGATAAGTGGAGCATTTTTGTGCCAGCCGACCCAAACGCTCATTAATATTCACGGCACCAATTTGTGGCCTCCAGCAGTTGGCGTTCGGCGGGAAGAAGCGAACCGTGGGAAAGAAATAACCTACCGGTCACCGTCTGCGCTGCAGCGTGGAACAGGGGCCACAGGGATCAATGCTTGTGTCCGGCAGAGGAAAAATGTGAAAGAAAAATGCAAACCACAAACAGGGAGAGCGAAGAAAGAAGCGGACGTAGAAAAAAAAACACAAAATTCCCACTTACTGGCCCCAACGGTTCGCGGACGTGGTGTCAGACAGGCGTCGAAGTCACGTATTGATAATGATAGCAGGTAATAATTCATTCGGGTAAAAAGTTTTTCGAAACTTTTAATCATACCGCTCCCGGGCGGTGGTGGTGGGTGTGAACGGTTTGCACGCGGTTTGCTTGCCATTATCATACAAATGAAGTCAGCAGGGTAGTAATTTGATGTTTTTTTGTTAGTAAGAGAGTATTAAAAGACAATAACAAGAGCGCAAAAAACGATATTATAGCGATCAAGTTCATGGTTGATGTAGGTAATTGTTAATAGAAGGATATTGTTACAACGAGTGCATACCTTTAGACGTTTTCTCCCTTAAAGGGTTGTTCCTACTCTTAGGAATGTAAAAGTATGTGCAAAAAAACCACTCTATATCATTCAAACAGCTATAAAAATGATGTTGCTAGGATTAAAAGAAATTTTAAATACTGTCTGCTCTCAAATGACCTGTTCTTAGCCTTACGAAGATTCAAAGCAACGCCCATTGCTTGATTGTTCAGTTCTGGGACCAAACTGCATTGATTTCAATCATTTGCAAAGCGTAAATGTATCGATAGTGGTGCAATTTATAGTCGACCAGATGTGTTTTAATGGATTTAAAATGTCAGGAAGTTAAATTTATGAAAATAATAACATATAGTTATCGCAAAAGGTTTAATCTTCTCACTCACAACCATTTGTACCACCAAACTCGATATGTTTACGAAAACAAGACGTATTTTTGTGGCTGCTTCGTTGCAGCTTGCCTGTTTTTGTGTTGTGTACGTATAATGTCTCGGTGGTAAAAATCACTAAAACTGAGAAAGAAAGGCCCAAAACTCGATGAATTTAAGTTAATCAATAACATTTCATAATATTTATGTGTAAAAAATAATAGTTTCACTGTTGCGTTGTTTTTTTACAATCTAAATATGAGTTTCTTTATGATATCCTAAGGATTTTGGAAAAATGTTGATACATTGAAAAAAAGTTAATATCTCGATCACTATGTAATACAATGGCATCAATTAGCTATTAACCCCTTCTTTAAAGACAAGAAAATATTTCAAATTAATAACTTAATTATTAATCATTTATTATATGGAGTGCATTTTAATGCAATACTACCACTATTGGTATTTGGCATTACTATAAGAACGTATACCTTAAATAATGTAAATCATTGAATCACCAAGATAAATCGATATTTTTTGGATTATAAATTCTATTAAAGTTAAAATTCGTAAAACTTGAATGATGCATAACTGATCCCAACCAGTTGCAAGCAGTTTCGGACACAAAACTTTGAAACACTTTTGTTTCCCAAGGACTCAGCACGCAAACTTAAACCAAAGCGCTGTCTTGGTAAGAAAATTGAACCATTCGCTAGCATTTGGCCCTCCCTTTTTGCGAACAATTTGTGTCTAAATCTGCTCCAAAATCGGGCAGCAGATTAAATATTGCCACAGTGCAAACACACCCATTCACACCAGCACACACACACACACACACACACATGGTACGGAGCTTTCGCAACGACTTCGTTCGTTCTCCACAGTCAGCATTTGCCGCCTGCCATCACGCTCTTGAACGGTGCCTTTCAATATGCTTCCGTTTCGCTGAGCGCATTGTTCCTGTTCCGAGTGACAAGCACTAGGGAGCATAATTGTGGGGGAGGGGGGGGGGGGTGGATTGTTTCTTTGGAAGCGCATTTTTTTGGCACCGTCAATCCGCATCGTAGTGCGGATGGACGACGGGGTTTTCAATTTTCCCCGCAAGACGAGGGCAAAATCGTGCAAAACGAACAAATTCCGTTGCAATCTCCCTGGTGGATGGACATTGCTGCCAGATTTATGCTATCCCACTTCGAGTGCTTTCTATCGGCCAGTTGGGAAACGAAAGGGGCGTGGGGTGAGGGTGAAGGTACATTAGAAAGCACAAACACTCACACACAACCAGTGCTACATTCCCACTTGCGCCAGCTGATGATGCCGTGTATGCATTCCTTGCAGGGAATGGAATGGGCTGGTCAGCCCAGAAAATGGTGGAATTCAAAATTCATAGCGCAGGAATCATAAATTGAAAGGCCGGCCATCGGTGTGCACCGTGCCGGTCCGGGCCGGGGGAATTTCGAGTCCACTCGCACCGAAAAGATACCGTGATCTTAATGGAGGCCAACGGGTGGATAGTTTCTGGGTGGGATGTTTCCCGCGCATCGTATTCCCGGCCGGCAGTGCAGAAAACGAATGCACATTGCGATGGAGCTCGAGCACGGCATGGACGATCTCTTAAAGCGAGGATGCGAGCGCATTTGGCACAAAACCCATGGGGTGTTGGTGGTGGTCACATCTTGCTTCGCTCGCTACTAGCCGTCCTAGCTGCTTTGCATTCCTCATGCTCATGCTTTATGCACACACGATGGTGGCCAGCTTTTTATTAGTTTCGCTTCGTCTTACCACTTCATGAATGAAAGCGGGAGACGGCAAGAGCTAGTCGGTGTGCTGTGTGGAAAGTGTTTCATACTTGGAAACGTAGATCTGCCGCCCATGCAACGAATGGTTGCTCATGGTAGCGAAACAGACACCAAAAAAAAAACAAAAACGACCAACAAAACGAACATACGCTACTCCGTTCGACAGCGTTTTTCCACTGCTTCCCACTCGCTCTACATAATTCATACATTTTTCGCAACTTTGCCAGTCCAGTGCTGCAAGGGCAAAGAGTGGCGTTCGACGATGGTCAAATGGCGAAGAGTGAAATGGTTTGTTTCAAAATCCGCCCTGCTCGAAGGGTTCACTTATGCTATTGAATGGTCAATTCACTTGCAGGAATTTCTATTTCCGTCATTCACTGTGTCCGTGCACGGTGTTAGTGTGCGTTCCCGTACAGCACACCAATCAGTGGTGTTGCCAGTGAAGCGATCCCCCATGGAAGCCGAATTTCTGAAGCGCTTTTGTTTGAAGGGATTTCCAAAATAGAGGGAACGAAAATCCTCACATTGCACAAATAAAAAAAAAAGAATGTGGGAGTTTGTATCATTATCGATGGAATTTGTTTTCCCACACACGACGCCGGCGTTGGTCACGAATAATTGATTGCGGTTTCGGCCAAACCCGGACGACGGGTAGAAGAGCAATGATACTGAATTGCAAAGTTTATTTGCGACTGGGGGACCTATCTTCGAACTCGATTCTAAAATCGAGAGTAATGTTCGTTTTTTATTTCGATTTTCATTAACGTCCGTCCCGACCAGTCCGCCACTTAATCCTTCCAATTCGGGCGCTGGTTGCTGGATAGTTTTGCTCCGTTTCGCAAAATAAAGGAAGGCGATGAGTACCAGGGTTCCCGCAGACCCCGAGCCGAAATCCGCTTTTCATGGCAATGAAATGAGGAAGAATAATGTGATTCAATATTGCGTTATCAATAAACTGCTGCAAAATATGTGGCTTTGGTTTCCTCCCTTCAAAGAAAACCCCTCCAAACCCGAGGGTTGATAACACTGCCATGCCTCTCTCTCTACCGATTGGCAAAGACACGATGAAATCGAGCGTAAAGAGCGCTCCCTTTTTCCCCCTAGCGGACGGAGTCAATCGTTCGAGGGTAAACCGATGCTTGCCCCGATGTAGGCTTAGCGGCAAGAAGCCGTGTGGCGACCCGGGATTAGATTGTCCTGCCGCTACGACGACGAATACGACGACGAAGACTTCTGGATCAGTGGTGTGTAAAATATTCACCAATCTCTCTGTGTGCTTGCGGTATGACGAAGTCGCCCCACCCCCTAATCAGTGCCATCAAGTGGAACGATTTTACAGCCGACCGAGCCGACCGGGCTTTACGGTGTGGGTGTGTGTGTGTGTGTGTGTGGAAAACATTAGCAAAACCGCTGACCAAAACGGCGCTCGGACTAAAACGCTCTGTGTCATCACTTTGGCGAATCCTTTCATGATCGTTTTTTGGGGGGCGAGAAGGGGAATGATTTTATGTTTACCTCGTTGAATCTTGGTTTGGCACTCGCTGAGGCCCAAAATAGTTTGCCCGTTAAGTCAGACAAACGTTCGTCGATAAAGCCCTTTTCTAAAATTGTTTGTTAGTTTCTCTAGGGTCGACCTCGTTTTTTAGCGCAAAGGGCGTGGAATTGATGCAAATTAGTAACCATCCTGAAATAGACGCGCGCGTGCGTGTCGATGGCGATGCTTTTGCGCGCGAAACAAATAGCAAAATAATATTTATTGTGCTTTATGGTGAAGGTCACACGAATGGGTGATTTGTAGAGGCAAATTGAGGACAGAGAAGCGCATTATTACAGATTTTGAGAATAGTTCTGAGAAGCTGTTGAGTGCAGCATTATTACACGGCTGCGGAATGGAACACTTTATTGTAACCGCCGGTAAAGTCAATCTTTGTACGAAACGGGGAAACGTTATTGTCGGAACATTGGAGAAGCTTTCACAACTCACACGCACACGGAGGTAGGACAAGATGTAGGCTTCTATATATTGGTTTACATAATCCGTTAACTGTTGACATGCTGACTTCAAACATTCCTCTCAAACAAGACCGGATGCCGGAATAGCAAACAACCCTAGAAGATCACCTTAAACCAGGATATTATTTCCACCCTCCGAGTGGGAAGCTTTTCCATCCTGCCACTTCTTACAAGCACTGGCTTACCGTAGCTAGGTCTCGCTTTCATCCGGACGGATCCACCTCACTGTTTATTGTGCCAGTTTTATGCGTTCACTTTGCAAAATTGAGCAACAAGACGTGTACATCCTCTAATGGCAGACGTGTACATCCTCTTATCGGGCGGCTGCCGGACAGTAGCCAAGCTTTGACAACAAACAATTCTACGTACACACACACACACACACACACACACACATACACACAGGTGGAGTGACATCAAACCACCTCGTCAAAAAGTGCCTTTCAATGGTGCTGAGGCAATGTTTTTTGGACCAGACACTGTTCCCGTTTGTTGGCCTGCCGAAATGCGTTTTGGGGCATTGTTCGGTAATTGAGTTTTATGAATTTTTATCTGTATTTACACTTAATCAAATATGATCATTGGGTAGGGTGGTGCTGGGGAGGGGGAGCGTATTGTGATGAATATTCATGCCGAGACAAGAAGATAATTGAAACTGTCTCCCGGGCCGCTGGCAGTGTACTGGCCAATGTACCATTGCGACTGGAAGCTTTGGGGCAATGGCTGGGAAATAATTATTATTCCACCACCCTTCCCCCATCCGGTGGAAGGTCTGGGGAGTTTGTTTGTGAAATGAAAATATGCGTCTTTCGCCACCGGGAACAGTATGGTGGCTTCGAATTTAGTTTAAGTAAATAAAGCCATCATTTTTCGACAGAGATCATGCTAGTTTTGGCAGTTGTTGGGAGTTATGTAAATTAAAATAATTCACAATTCGATAGAATACAGTACCGTTTAGGTAAATTTTTGGACACAACGAATCAACTTTTCAATTTTTACCACAATTGTCTATGGTGAATTGAGTGCTGCACTCTAAAGAAGCACTAAAACGGTGGATGTGTAGCACAAATTGCATAACGAAAGGCGTATTTACACATGCAATTTATTACTATCGATTAAATGGTTTGTAAAGAAAAACTGTTGGATGGATGTTTTCATTATATTTATCCCTGAAAAAACCTGTTTAAGATTCAATATGACAATGAACAGGAAACTACGCTTTTTCAAAGTGTCTCCAGCTATACCATTCAACTGCCACACATACACCGGCAAGCTCGGCACGGCAATAGCACAACCACTTAGCGAACTGTAGTTACTGTAACTTTCCATTTTTTCCGTTGCTCTTTTGATCGAAATGACTTTCGGGTGGCATCGGACGATCGAAAACGCTCTCCTCTCCGTCAAGTCAACAACTTCCACACCCGCACGAGGAAACAGAAATGGTCCAACCAATATTTGCTTTAAAAAAAAACACACACACATCCACCAACAGAAAAAGGTTCGCAATCAGTTTTCTTCTGGTCGATTATTCATCTTTTCCCTTCCAACGATCTTCACCTTCGCCAGCGCCATTCGCTGGAATGTTTTCGTTACAGAGCCTCGGTCTCAGGATGCGATCCAATCCCTACTGGCAACTGGTGGTGTGGGCCCACACAAGCACAAGGGGGGGGGGGGGGGGTTATTTCCAATGGTTCGAGGTTTGAAAAATCGAACGGACAACTTTTTCCCATAAATGGGATGAACTGGCATAAAAAATTCATCCCCGAGGTCACCCCGACGACAAACGTTTCCGTCCCCGGCGTGCTATGCTGTGCGGTGCTCCGGGTTGAATATTATTCCCGTGCCCCCGTCCGGACGGAACCGTACACTGGCTGACTGTCTGTCCGGGTGGGTAAAAATTCACATTCGTAAACAGGCACACACTCGCTCGCCTCCTGTTGGCGTTCGATCAACCGTTGACGAGGAGGAAGCACAGCCGAGTTGTAGTATGTGTGGATGTGAATATTTTTAATGCTTTTTCTGTTGTTGCTTGCCGGCTTGCTTGCTTGCCTGCTTGCAAGTCCAAGATTTGCGTACCTTCTTGAGCAGCCAGTCGATGGCGCTGCTGGCAGACCGTATCAGGTCGGTTCCGATGAGTGATTTGTGTGTGTGTGTGTGTGTGTGTGTGTCGGAAAATATTCACCAGCTGCGTTGTATCCTTTGCTACCTTTTTTGTTGCGCCCTTGCGAATCGGAGTCGGATCGGTGGCTCGCCCGTCGGTGGGAAGTTTTGTTGCAAACTCATGTAAAATTGAACTGTCTAATGAATCGGAACGGAAGTGATTTGGTAATCTGTTTACCATTTGTTACACGGAAGACTCCGTTTGATCGGGGTTGTTCCGGATCCGATCAGTTGCGGCATACGTGTGTGTGTGTTTATGTGAATGTGGGTGTGTATGTGTGTCTATTGGAGCGTGTCGGTTCGGTTGGAGCAGCAGACGTATACGGAATACGATTTGGCTGGAAGGTCATTTAGGAAATTACGAAAGGGTAGCCGTTTCGGAACGGCCAGCCAATTGGGGATGGTTGCCGGGCGAAGAAATAGCATCCGAAGGGTCGATAGATCGTACCGAATGGATTCTAATGAGATCAAGTGTTTAGCATATGAATAAGAAAGTTGAACGAGCAGGCAGCAGTTCAGTTCAGGCTATTTTCCGATTGACCTTAGGTTTACGATGTGATGGTCCATAAACAGTTATTTGGAAGTTTCTAATGGTAGGCAATTTAATCGTTTATTGATAAAGGGTGAGCTTAGCGATTAATCGGTTAGTTGGTCGATTCACATAAGGAACAAACCAACAATTAAAAACAAATATTGGAAAAGAACCTTTGGTTTCCTAAAACAAATAAAATTGTCGTACCATAAGCATACATTTAGGCGCTTGCAATTATTTTCTTTCCTCAAGTGAACATTCAGGCGTTTTTATTGGATAGGTTTCTCACATAAGTCATTTTGTATTTGGACAAAAATCTATTGAATCGTCTCCTAATATTTCTTCCTAAGTTCTTCTAACTAAAATTACTCCGAAAATATTAATCAAACCCTTCCATCCCGCCCGCTACTGAGTGATTCACCCAAAAACAACCTTAAATGTATGCAAATTTGTGTTTGATCGCTTACGAAAACCCGTCACTACCACCGTCACCGAGCAGTGACAGATGTTGAAAATGGAAAGTCAATATCGTGGGGGCGATCATTTATAATCAACTACTTGAAGGCACGCAAGCAACATTTTGGGGGGCGATCATTTATAATCAACTACTTGAAGGCACGCAAGCAACATTTTTGTCGCAAGCTGCTCCACGCTTGCACGATGATATGCGCTTAGCATCAGTGTCTGCTAATGCTTCACATTTCTCTTCATAAAGCAGAGGGGCAAGGTTGTGCGAGTGATGTACACCACTATCGCCCACCGGCAGACAGACTCGCTGGTACATCCATTTCCGCGGGGTTTCATAATTTCCAGATGAGCTCTAGAAGCATCACGGGCTGGGAAGCCCCATAAAGCACTCTCACTGGGTAGCACTGTGGGTTTGTGTGAGAGTGAAAAGTGTATTACTGCAAGCGCCGGATGGTAGTGACGATGGCGTGGATGCGGAAATAAATCGATCCAGCTAACAGTGCTATATGCAGTGCGCGCTGCAATAAATTAATTGCGAAATGCAAGTTTGCTGGGGTTAATTTAAAAATACTGTTGCTAGTGATGTGAAAGCTAATAATTTTGCACTTTTAGTATGATAATTATTGCCCAAAAGTAATACAAAAACACTCCAGTTGTATGCAAAACCCTCCGACCGAGCTACAGTTGTCCCATCACCACGCCCAACCGGATGTTCAGAATGGCCAAAGCGTGCCGCACGATTGTTATTCAAATTAGAAACTATTTCGTCCGTCCCGAAAACCCCGGAGTTTCGGTCTGTCCTTACGTCAAAATCTTCCCAGCGCAACGGTCTTGTCGTACGTGAGTACGTTGGGCGTGAAATTATTGATGTCAACCGACCGTCCAACGTGTGTGAGAGCCGTGCGCGAAGGGCGAACCAAACTTCAGCATCAGTGTAGTGTTACGCTAGTTGGTAGCTGCTGTCGAGCTGTTCTATGCTCACTTCTGGGCAGACTGACTGCCAGCCCAACAGTAGCTTCATATTTGCCAGAAGAAAGATGGTAAGCAATGGTACGGATTAGTAATGGCGAGGATGCGGTACACACGCTCTCGCCTAACACTCAATATTAGTCGCTGAGGTACGCCGCTCGCCTTACTTCCGCGCCAAATGGGCTCGTTCGGTGCTGGTTTGCGAGGAGAGGGCTGGAAGGGAGTTTCCATCTTCACGATCGTTCGGATGAAGGAGTTTGACTTGAGCCTGTGAAGCAGCCTCTTCGATGATGAATAGGTAATTTTCGAGGTAACGGAGATGATTTTCCCAGAGCGCTTTCTACGTAGTCTGTGTTCCAGCGCAACGGGGCAATGCTTTACTTGAGCCCAACACCATCGAACCGTGTGCGTATGGGTGTGTGAGCTGAAAAAAAGAAGGAAAAAACACACACACATACACAATCATATAATGATACCTAATGAAAGGACAAGGTTTACCGGAGACATGGTGTAAGTGAAGGAATTGCTGTCGGGTTTTGTGTGTATGTGTGCGTGATAAGTGGGTCGCTTCCCACCCGGGGAAGGGGGAATGGGATCGGAACGGATGGTAGCAAAATATGTGAATATTTTATCATACTATTATACACGTCCCCTTTCAGCGTCCAGTTTGCCGTCTCCACCGCCGAGTCGGGGCCCAGGTAACGGTGCGAAATGCCATTACGGGCTCGACGGTAGATGACGGTAGAGCGGGCTTTTCTTCTTTCCTTTTTTTCGCTCAAAAGGCTCAACAGCTTTTCACCGCACCAAAATACGCATTAGTGTACCAGGCAGTGGGAGGGCAATGGGAGGCAGTAGGAAAAATCAAACCTTCCCTTTCGACGATCTGCTTCAGCCCGCAAGCAAATCGAGCAAATCCGGCAGCAGGATAAGAAGATAACGGGCACACGAACGCTGAGGCTACGCGCACCCACACACACACACACACACACACACACACACACTATCACAAGAAAGGCTTTTCACGTGTTTTCTCGAACCCCCTCGGAGCAATGTGGGTACATCAAAGTTAGAGGAGAGAGAAAGAGAGCGAGCTAGAGTGTATGTGTAAGGAAGGGTACATGCTTTTATCCATTCCTACTTTTCGTTTCCATTGTGATGTTTCGATTTCGATGCCCTTTCCTTCCGATGTGATTTTTTGTTACGCTCTCCTCTCTATGCACATTCATCTCTTCTCTTCATCACATTCTCTTGTTCATCTTTCCGTTAGTATCTCGCTCTTTTAGCCGTTATTTTTTGTTTTTTTTTTTGGCGCAGGGACGGACGGACGGGTTTTGTGTGTATTTCCATGGGTACAAATCGGTCGACTGCTTTGTTCGCTGGATGCTTGCGGGCATTCACACAGCGAGCCGGGATGGGAGAGCTTTTCTGAATTTCTGAATATTCTATTTAGGAAATTTTCATAACAAGAACCTGCAGCACCTTCAAACTGGTGGTAGGGCGACAGCAGCAGCAGCAAGCACGGCAAGACGGCGAACGTATCATGCGTAGTGGGATAAGTATGTGTACGGGGTTTTTCTTCATCAACAACCCTGTCGGAAGATTATGCTGCGCTTCC
>AXCO02010604.1:0-11077 GCA_000473525.2 Anopheles melas
AACCCACTGATTGGATGAATCCGGTGTCAAGTGAAGTGGGTTTCTGGCTGTGGTTCCAAAGAAATCATGCGTTCGTTAGATAACGAAAGGGTGGACGTTGCTTGAATGTCTGTTGTCTGATCGATGTATGGAATACAAAAAGCTGTTATACGTTATTACAATTGGTCTTCGTTCAATGTTGATTACAAAAACGTTAAAATAGACACTCATGCTCCAATTATATTTTGTAATTTTGCTGATCTAACTGTTGTAATGGTTGGAGTAGTTTATGATTGTTTTTCCACCAAATTGATTTGCAGAATACTGTTTGGTTTCATTAAACTGGTTAGCTTCAATTCTACACAATAAACCTACAAACTGTTTACATTAAATTGCATAATAATGTGTTGACAATCAACTTGTAACAACAAAGAGAATAATGAAAATTAAAATTCTACAAAATGCTCAATCATCCTACAACAAACGTTATTTCCATAGATGAGTAAATTCTTTTATTAAACATTTATTCTCGATTAGATGGTATAACTTGATAGAAAAACGGCTCCCGAAAATATATTCCTAAGCTCCTACAAGGCCGCACTTTTCCGAATAAATAACGACAAATAGACCGTACCCGTGGTCCCACACTTGCCACTTAATACCTTTCGATCTTCATTTGAAAAGTTAAATTACCGTTCCGGACAAGCCGGTTGTGAAGTTCAATTACAATTACCATGAGCCCGCGACGGTGCGCTGAATAAACATTCCAAGAACAATTTCGATCATATTTACCGCGCCCACCCGCTCGGCACGCTCTACGCAACGGCATACGCAACACTCTGCACTCCCAAAATACCTCTCCACACTCAACAGGCAACCTCCGATCCACCAGCCACTTTCTTGCAATTTCTCCCCCCCCCCTGGTTGCAGGGGAGGATGGAAAGGAATGTTTTGGTACAGGATAGGCAAAACTCCCCCACACTTCGCAAAGCAAAAATTTCCCACAGCTTTTCAATACTTCCAGAGCGCGGCAAGGCAGGAGGCATCGGAGGAGTCACATAATTGAAGTTCAGCAATCGATAATTTAATTGAGTGGAAAAATCGTCCACCACTGCCGTTGCGGTCGGTGCCGCTAGCTCCTGCCCACCTTCTGCTTCGCACGCCATTCACAAAAGAATGTTGGCTGGATGGTTGGGGAAAAAAGGAACGGTTAGCTCGTTTGGTCACATTCTTCTCATTCTTTCACTGTACCGGAGCGCCCGGCCGAGCCACACGGTAACGCAATTCCACCCAGCATGGATGGCATTCGATGGCCTGTATCATCTGCTGCCTTGCTTTCACTACTTTGGCGTGCACTAGCACCAGAACGTGTACGGTATAAATTACATTCCAATAACGTCTCCTTAATGCTGTCTCCTCCACGCGAAACATCGTGCAAAAGCAATAAAAGGCGCTTCATGAATTGAACGCTCGAAACCGGGTGGGTTTTGCGGGTGCCTTTCATTCAATATTTTCTTTTTCACACCTTTGACTTTTGCCCCACCGCTCCGTCAGGTGCAACGTCACGCTTTTCTTTTTTAATCTTTCGTAAAAGCAGGTCGACCGTAGGGAAGTGCTTGTGGTGGTTGGTGTGGAAGTCGCAAAGGTTTCTAACGGTCATGATCGGGGTCGTGGTGCGATGCAGTTAGGAACGTTTCAATCAATTCTACGCGTCCGTTTTACACACTTTCTGTGCAGAACGTAACGCACTGTATTGCACTTTATAAATGTCCACCAATACAGTATGTGGCGTCAGCTTCATTTGATTGCATTTCAACCATTTTTTAAGCATTTGCCATTAGCTTTACCATTCGGAGCATCATATGACCATTTCACATGAACGCTTTCACTCACCAAGCTCCAGTATGCTTATATACATTCTAGCAACCCTTTACAGATATCTTGAGACGATGGAGCAGCTCGTTATTTGTTTCTTTCTTAGCAATACTAAAACTCCACCGAACAGATCACAATCTCTTGAACAAACCATCCTGTGTTCAGCTAGTGCTGGAGGAGGTACGAACACCCACAACCTAGAATAGAATAAACACACAGCAGTGGCACTGAATGGCAAATCGACGGCAAAGACTTTTTGTGACACAGAACAAAAGAGGTAAAAACAAACAGCCAAATCTCGAGCGCCCGCTTCAAGGAGTGAAATAAAATGAATTAACTCATTCAAGGTTTTGCGTGGCTCCGGGGGACACTGACGCTTTCCCCCTCCCCAGGAGCCGGCCATGCCGACGGGCAATGCGAACCGGTAGCCTAATGAATACAAATTGAGTTTTCGGATTTTCTTCACCAGCCCCCTTCGTCTCCGTCACCTGTCTGCTGCCTACCGACTTATCCAGCGGCCACGATAGTCGGTGCGGATTGGGCCAATTCAACAGCCCCCGTTTCCTCGAGTTAAGCTGTTGTGTTTTTTTCTAGGACAGTGGGAAGCTGACGGTGACTGGACCGGGTGGCAAATACTACGAGAAGCTCCAAGCATTCGCTTCCAAATCCTTCGATCTGCTGGTGGTAGAAATTGGAGAAATTTCGCTGCCCCTGCAAACGCTAGCCGAAAACAGCACCGGCACGAAATTCGAACTCGAGCAAGCAACAAGTTATTTGGATACGATTTTATTAGAGCTGCTTTTGTATGAAGAGCCAGCTAGAGAAAGAGAAAGTGAGTGTGTGTGAACGTCGAGATGATTTCGTCCCGCAGCAAATGATTCCATTTTCTTGACCGCCTTCACCGGCTTTTTGCCTGCAACATGCTACTGTTACACATTGCTTGAAACATAAAATATTAAGTACGAAAAACTAAGGCTAGCTAGTAACCCGATCGGTTCTGTTGAGTGTACGACACTGCTTTATTATCAATGTGTGTGTGTGTGTGTGTGTATTTCGTTTGCTTGTCTTGCAAGAAAGCTTTATCTTTCCCGGACCTACCCAAGGTACGTTAAGCTTTTTCTATGAGGTGTAATGCGCTCTCTTTCTCGGATTACGCGGCTGATTACACGTGGTAAGGAAGACAAATTAATTCGTTATTCCTATCTCCAAGGTAAAAGGTCAACACGGTGTTAGAACACCATGTCTTGAAATTGATCTTTCTTAAGGTGTCTCTTGGGGACATTTATAACTTTTTATTACGATTTTTTACGTTACTTTGTCCATGTTGGGAGATTTTTGTTTTTGGTAATAAATTTCTCTCGCAATCTATGATCGTTTTTATTATTCGAAAAATTGGGTCAAGTTTTGGCTTGAACCCACAACCGTTTGTGTGACACACCGCATGCTAGTATAAGTCACCATGGGCTGGTCATGGCGAGATGAGGAGATTTCCCAATATAAGCAACGCCACGTTATACTTTCTGGATTCATTTTCTTGTTACGTCTCAATTGAGTAATATTTTATTTAAACAAAGTATTCAAAGGATTCAAACTTTTTAATTTGTAAAAGTAATAACAAATCCGCCTGTCTTACGTCCCACTTTCCGTACATTTGGACCCATAAAAAAAAGATAATCCGCTCCTCGAAGCAAGGATTGCTAGAAATCGAGGCCAGCGAAGGATAAATCTCAACCAACTCGCTTCTCCCGCCCGGCGCAACGATGGTTCTGTAAACGATGAGCGGTGATTAAGCGCTATAAATTTACCTTGCCCAGGGGTGGCCCTTTTTCCCTGCAACGCTTCGGGTAGGAAAAAGCACTGCCCTTTTCCACGAAACGGATCCAAATCGCCCGCAATTGCGCGCGTACCCGAAGGCTCTGTGCCTTCGCTCTGTGTGCTGTCCGTCAATAAACAAGTCGATTTAATTACGCCGATATCAAAAATGCAATTAAATTGCTCGCCAACGCGGGTAAGACCGTAACAGGGCGGGTAGGGTTTCCCGGGGTGGAAAATAATGGTTCCTTTCGGTACGGTCGGTTGAGCTCGGCTGGTAGCATCGCTTTTTTTGTTATTGCTGCAGTGTCATTAAACACAGACTAGCGCCAACACATAGTGAAGTTGCTATGGACAATTGAATCTGGAAACGAATCGATCATGAAAATAGAAAAAAAAAACAATCTCGAATGAAACCTAATCAAAGAGTTTAGTTTAATTAGAAACGCTACCATCATAATGATTATCTTTAGTGAAACTCGTTAAGCGCGATATAGATCACCATTACATTGCAGTGCACTGCACCGCAACAATAAAGTGGCACCCAGCGTCAATGGCGATGAAAAACGACCGTCAGCACAAACACCAACCACCTTCCTGATTGATGGGTTTCGCAATCAGCAAACGATTTGAGCAGCTCGTTCGTTAACACACCCTTGCCGTAGCCTGCTCCATTTACCAACAAATCAAACCCGAACTGGATCCAAGAATCTCAATTTTGTCTCTCTTCCCTCTTCTCACATCCTACGGAGTATTTATTGAGAAGGGATTCCATTCCACTCCCTGTCACTGTAAAGGCACATCGATCAGTGCAACGCTTGGAACAGGCAGGCTGACGGCAGCTGGTGCAGGAAAGAAGAAAACGTCTTGCGCGTTTACTTGGTGAAGGGTAAAATGATGCCCCCGGTTTGCCCAAGGAAACCATACATTGTGCGAGCCCGCAATGACGGAAAGACGACAGCCGGTTCCATTTCTCACACCATCCAGGTTTTTTGCGCCATCCACGAAACCTTATCCCAGCGTGAATAACTACCTGATGACCCAGGGATCTTCTGTCGCTGGCAGCCGTGGAAACCGGTGGCGCCAGGGAATGCTGCAATCAGCTTCGAAGCCGGTGAGTGTCGGCGCGATCCGTTCAGGAAATGTTGTTCCATTGTGCACAGTGAGGGGGGTGTAGTTTGTGCACTGATTGCAACACCTGCAAGCGGATAGCGTGAAGCGGACGGAAGCGTGTGGAACTGGTGGATCATACGATGCCTTTCCAGCGTCTTCCAAGCTGACGGGAAGCAAATGCTGCACTTCGTTCGCTGCTGTCGATCCACAATGCTTTAAATAGAGGTGAGTTTTGAGTGAGATTTTCCGAGTGCACTGTGTGTCCCGAACATCTACTCTCACTGTGTCTCCCATACATGGCACGTACGCTTAAACGGGTGCATATTCGAAAAGCTCCATCAAGCTTAGAAAAAAAGGACATAGCTCCTCACAGACAGCACAAGCACACACCTCTACGGACGGCCTTGAGAAAAAGTTACACAAATATTTGCTTAAGGTGTCAGATGGCAAACGGGCCCGCTGTGATGTTGTTTCTTCTCACGACCCACAAAAAACATCCTCCCCCGATGCGGGTCACACAGAGCTTTTGCTTTCAATATTTTCAAATTATAAAGCGCAGCTCAGAAGCTCGCAAAAAAATAGAACCAAAAACTTCACTTCATATTGAACCATCTTTTAGGTTTATTTGCGCACGATGCATCGTCGTATCGTTCTCTCCCGGCTAGAGGGGTGTTTGCAGCCAGAAAATGCAGAGCTACAGAGCCAACATTTGCATATAAATAACGGAGCTGTCAGGCGAAGTATTTCACGCCCCTCAAAACGTACGAGTATTAGTCTCGTAGATGTTGATAAAAGAACAACCTTTTGTGAAGCTTGGCACGATTCCATCTTTAAGGTTGTATTTTTCGCAATCCAACTGTATTGCTTAGTATAAACTTTATTTAGCTTGGATCGTTGATCAATCCAATAGCTCCTAGCTCGTAACGATTAAAAGCCTATCAAACGGATCACACCATCAATTCGGTCATAAATCTTGCGTACGTATCTCATCATTCATCCCATCCGGTGGGACGTCCCACTGGTGCATCACGCGTACACATACACGTTTGAGTGTGTTTTATTAATATAAATGTATCTGTCTTCTTTCTGTGCCACCGGCAAACGAGATAAAAATAAACTGTGGAAAGCTAGCCGGTTGAACTGGCGGTAAGATGTGACGTAGAAAAGTGACTCGAAGAGACAACGATTATGTCACAGACCAGCAACAATCCGTATTCAACCCACACAGCCGGAAAGAACATCAGCAAGGGGTTTTTTTTGACGGAGAGTTTAGAATGTCGATTCCTATCTGTTCGGGACACTGCCAACGATTGCGTGACCCCGGAGCACTTTCTTTTGCTGTCTGTCTCTTCAACAACCAACCACCGGAAATGAACGTTTTCTTGCTCCGCCTGCGCCCATTTGCGCATCATACTATCGAAAGAAGTGGCCGTCACATAAATGTCGTCGGTGAAATGATTTTCTAGACCAACAAAATTAGGTTTTTTTGGCAGATAAAAATCAAGCTGTACTTCACCACAAGACGCAGCTGCTAAAGGATTTTATTCTTCCACCCAACCGATGGCAGTTTCGTGACACGGCTGATGGCGTTGCTAAAGCTGCCCATGACGTACGGCTGCCCTGTCCCTTTGAATGATTCTGCTAGTCCTTTCTTACGATATCGTTGCGTGTGCGTTTCTTTTTTTTTTTCTTCCTCTATTCTATTCCAGTTTGCCCTAGCCGTAACAGCGGCGTAACCTTTGTCGTCTGCCCGAATGCCCAAACGGCTCATCCTCAAATCACATTCCACACAAAAGGTCGCCGCGTGCAAGGCAGAACTCAATCCATGGATTCCGTGCGAACCACAAAAAGGCGAACGATGCTGTGGCGAATCCTTTGCGGAGTGTCCTTTATGATCTTCGCTTGCTTTTACGTCACACGGTCACACGGGGTTGTGGTAACGCCACGGCGCATTTGCCCTGGATGCTGTTATCTAGTGTGAAAGAATTATTTCGCCTCTAGTTTTGTCCCACCTTCACCATTTACGTCTGTGTTGCTTTCGCAGTGTAAAAAAAAGGGACGATGATAAAATAGACCTTTCTGCACACGCCGAGGCTGCTCCTCCTCCCTCGGGACGATAGGAGAGGATTGGGGAGAAAATATTTCTGATGATGTGTGTTTGGTCGACGATGGGCATGCACGGCACGTCTTGTCACTGGCAGCAAGCAAGCAAGCTGTGGTCAACGGCCTGAAGGCATTGAAAACTCACTCCCAAAAACGTCCCCTGCCAGCCCCTTCCAAGTGGTTATGAAAAAGCCATTGAGTGAGTCCCTTGCGGCATACAGCGTGATGGAATGCAGGCGCATGAGAGCTTTCGGTGTGTGTGTGTGTGTAGGATAATGTGATTATGGTTCAAAGGGTTTGTTGAATATTCTAACAGGTTGGATGATAATTTCAAAAGCATTAGGGATGGGTGGAGCTTTACAAATTGTTTTACTTACACCTTTACACAACCAGTTTTCAAGGAAATGTTCAAGTAAAAAGGGCTTTTCACGATACAGGAAATGCACCACAACAAAACTGCTTGCGTCAACAAAGAAAAGGCATTTTTCCCCTTTTCTTGCGATGCTAAGGGCACTTGTAAAAATACCTAGAACAAAATAACGTAACCACACGAACATTCATCTTTCCGGCAAGAAGCATCTCTCACCCGGCTACAATAGCCTCCAAGCGTACAAACACACCTCCATCCAAATGGTACAACAAATTCTTCTCCTCTCTCGTGTCAGCTACTCTTCGCTCGCACCATCGATAGCCATCGCGCCATTGATATTCATAGCAGTAAGCTGGTGCTGGTGGCGCCTGGGTAGGATTTGAATGTGTCTGCCCGCGGTGCAAAAACGAACGGCACGAGTGGCAAGATGGAGACGCTCGGTACTTGACCGTAACGAGACGATGGAGACGCATGGTGCAGCACGTGCTCAGTGAGGGATGGCTCCAACCGGGGCGGAACCTGCTGCTAGCAGCAGCTTAACCCGATCGCAAACACTATCGCGGCAGCGGGTTTAGTCTCTCGCTAGCTCAAGTGTTTGACTAGGACCATCCCGATATACACACACACACACACACGCGCTACACGACAAAGCCCCCGAAGGGGTATAAAATGGGAAAATAAAACAGAGATTCCACCGCTCCGTTGCACGGTGTAAATATAATCCTATGATAGCAACGGTACAGTTGGGGCATTTTTTTTCTCTTCTTCATCTCACTGAAATTGCTTTTTGCTCTGCACTCCGTTCACATATGCGATCGGCCTGTGCAGTGTATTGCAAAGGCCACTCCATCGATAGCTCTTTGTCCTGCTCTTCCCTCGGAATCCGTATCAATTGTATCCATCACTTGAGTTACGCTTTAAACCTTACCACTGCTTAACGTTTTTTACTCTATTTTTTGTTCCTTTGCAGGCCAGTGACGATTCGGCTGAAGTGAACGCTTTCGATGACATCAACTCGCTGGTAAAGGTAAACAGCGTGAAGTGTTTGTCCTATCGATATTTACCTCATTGAAAACAACTTGACATCGACCATTGAACGAATTTTTGGACCGCTTCCCTTTTGCACCGCCTCAGCTCACTCACCTTGCAACGGGTTACCAAATTACCACAGGTTTCCATTGGAAAATCTGCACAAACCAATCAACAATGTCAATTGTGGTTCAAAAATTATGCCAAACTTTCTATTTGCACCGTGCGCAACAACGAAGCGACGCGTCCGGTACCACTTCACGGCCACTTGTCGGCTTGCCAGCGATGTCCGAGGCACGATCCGGGGAAATTATATTCGTAAATCAAACAGTTCATTTGAATATAAATAACAAGCATTTCCCCACCCACAGAATATTTCCCACCGGTCCCCGGGCATATCCCCACTCAACGGCGACAACACTTCTGATGAAGTGTTTTTTTTCGTCCCGTTTTGATTTCATTTTTTCACTTGTCAACAAATAGTAAATAAATTCACTTTATTTGCACACTGTTGTTCAGTTTTCGGACGTTTATTAACAGTTGTTGGTACAGCTCGCTAGCAAAACTTCCGCCGAAATGGAAACTTCGTACCTTTAAAAATTGCCCATTAAAGTCCGCGCGCCATGCTCGAGCGTGTCAATTGCACGCTGACCCGTTTGATGAAGGATACGGTTTTGTCAATGCTGTTGTATCGTCTAACTTATCATCAACGTTTCACCCGGAGGCTCGAGGACAGAGCAAAGTGTGATCGATTTTTGCGACCTGTTGTTAGATCAGCAATTGGATTTGTAAACGGTCGTTTTTTGCCGCTTCCTAACACTCATTTCATTGTTCCCCTGCCTTTTTTCTTCTGGCATAGAGGCATGTCGATTTGAACCCATTTTCTGCATCGGCTCTCTGCAACTAGCGTCTGGAATGTCGCTCGCACCGGCACCGGCCGGCTCTCGTATGCACATGACGTTTCATTAATTGAGTTCAAACCAATTTCGCTTCCGGCGTTCCGGGCTGCTCGGGGGACGGTTGCCTTTCGGGGAGAATGGCCACACGTCCGGAATTTTCCACCCCAAAGCTAAGCGTCAAGCACCCCTGGGAATGTCGTTGGGAGCTGACAGGACTGGGAGAAATGTTTCGGAAGTGTTATGAATAAATAATTGTCCTGGGGACGCCAGCAGCAAGCTAAGCTTCCAGGGTAGGGCACTGGAGAGAGGAGCGGACGTGTGCGTACGTGCGGCTTCATTAGCATAATGTTGATATTTCCAGTCCAAAAGCTGACAGCGAGCGACAGGCGGGTTAGTTTTCAATTTTGCATATTTATGTTGCAGGGGTTTTCATTTAACTAGCTATAATTGAAGTGCGAAGAAGGTGCTGCTACACACTGACAGCTGTGAAGTGTGGACTTTTAATTCCTTCAATTTCAAGCTTTCCACCACTGGATACACTATCCAAAATGGTTGAAAATGAAACAAAAGTGACTCTCTTTTCCCATTAGAACCAACCTTTTAAACACTCTTTCCAGCTTGATCCCGGGCCAGTAAGTAATTGCTCATTAACGTAAGGTTTCATCTCATTTACGCCCGACCAATCATCAATTGCCCGGCGGCGGCGTGCGGCTTGCTTTCATTGCACGGTTTATCGCTTTTAACGCCTGCCTGGCCGTGTTACTTTTTGTGCCCTTTTTCTCAGCGTGACCAGGGCAAGCCGGCCGAAACGCTCTCATCACTGCCGCAGGCGTCCTTCAACTACATCAATTCGATCGTCGGCAGCGGCGTCATCGGCATCCCGTACGCGCTGCACCGGGCCGGGTTCGGGCTGGGGCTGTTTCTGCTAGTGATTGTGGCCGCCATCACGGACTATTCGCTCATTTTAATGGTGAGTATTTTATACCGGGTATCAACATCGTACCGTATCGTATTTTCTCTCTCAAGATGCATTATTAATTACTGGACGGTTGTAGCCGGTACACTGATAAGCCGGCAGACATTTGCAAGCAAGCGTTATGATAGCGCTTTGCAGCGTACAATAAAAGCGTGCTGCCTTCCCGTCGATGATAATAAATGCCAGCATAATAAAATTCACTTCCTTCTGCAACAAACGCTACTAGATAACGCCGTTGCGTGCTATCTTTCAGGATGAAAACATACACGACACACACACACACAAACACGTAAAAGAGAGTGTGCCTACATGAGGGTACGAGGCGTCTATTCAACATGCTCGTCACCCTGCTATTGTTTAGCGTACTTCCTTTGCTGTTTTTATTACCATTAAACTTCGTCACAAAATCCCTGCATCCTCTCCTCGAATCTACGGGAACGCCGCCACACTCATAACATGCTGGTTTTAATGCGACAGGCCTTCGCCGCCTACCTTTCATCTTCCACAGCTCGTGCACGTGCTTCGGCCAAAAGCCGACCGAATATATATTCAATTCTTATCCATCAGCCTGCGCCCGCCAAAATGATGGTTATTGGGTCGAATGTTTACAAATTCATAACCCACATCAACACCCGCTGTTCTGCTGGGAGTGAACGCACCACACAATGGAGATGAAGCCGTAGTGCGGCGTCTTGGCGGGGGATGGCTCTAAAGTCTTCGTATCAGGCAAAAGTGCCAAAAGATTTTCACCACCACCCAGCAAAACGGGAACGATATTGTTCGGTTGCCGTTGGAAAATCTTGCCCAAATGAGCTTCATGGGTGCGGGACAATAGCGTGAATTGTTTGTGTGGTAGTGCAAACTGATGTGCAAACATTGGTCTCTGCTAAGCTCGCCCTAAATTGACGAGGTCTTGTGGAC
>AXCO02010605.1:0-11044 GCA_000473525.2 Anopheles melas
AGCGATACATAGATTTTCCTGTTTAATTCCTGTTAAGTTGGCAATATTCCAACTGGATTCTGGACTGGACCTGGTTTGAATGGGAATTCTGTCTAATGGGAAAATACATGTGATGCGTATTGCCTATGGATAGGCGTTGTTAATTCATAGCCTAACTTGCGGGTGTGTTCTGCCTATCTCAAAATCCAACATAATGAGATTCATATATCTCGAAAGATTTACATATCTCAAGGGACTCATACATGTCCAAAGATTCATAGTAGTGTTGGGAGATTCAGGATTCGGAAGATTCGAATTCCGGATCGGATCGGATCCCGTTTGTAGGATTTGAATCCCCAAAAGATTCCTTTGCGGTTGGGATTTGATTGTGATTCGATTGGGATTGGGATTCGCTCACTTTTGTTGTTGTTGTTAACGGTAATTTCACATTTTTCATTTGCATTTTGTAAGGGTTTATTATGCGAGATACAACGTGTTAGTTTTTCAGCGCAGTTGAAGTTGATGCCTAGGCAGTTGTATAGTTTTGTACATGAGGGTGTTGAAAATAGAATTCGTTGGCGATTCGATTGGGATTGGGATTGCGATTCGATAGAGATTGCGATTCGTTTCGGATTCGATTGGGATTCTGATTGGGATTGGGATTGCGTTTCGATTGGGATTCGATTGAGATTGGGATTCTGATTGCGATTCTGATTGCGACTGCGATTGAAATTAGAGACAGTCCCCGAGATACGCTATTAATGGGGGTCGAGACAAACCACGTATCTCTAATTTCGGAAGTCGATTCACGCAGTTTCAGTCAAAATATAAGAAATTCGTGTAATGTAGCATTTAATGAGAAGTTATAGTCACTAGATAAATTATTTGGTTTGATATTGAGTTAAGGTCCGCGTATCTCAGGGACTATCTGTACTAATTATGATTTAAGTACTGAAATATTAAATAATTAACAGTAAAACAGAATAACCTCTTATTCCAGCTTCAACTAATCCCCCATTACCCACCCCCCCCCCCCCCCCCCCACCCCGCAGCAAACTATCACATTGAGATTGGGATTCTAAGATTCGAATCCCAACCAGGATTGGGATTCGAAGATTCGAATCCCTTCTGAGATTCATTTTTTCCCTCACAAATTCATAGAGCTTGAGCTTCTCATTATTCTTCTTCTTGGCGAGAAATCTTCGTGATCATGTCAGTCTACACAAGCTTTCGAGACTTCTTTCAATGTACAACAAAGTCGGGCATGTTGTTAAGTCGTGCGAGTGCTTACATGAGTGATTCATGAATCATACGAGAGAGAGAATTGATGATTTAATAGAAAATCATGAATTTTTAGAGATTCACGAATCATTAGAGATTCGATTCGAGATTCGAATGAATCTGAACGAAGGATTCATGAAAGTCAACATTGGTCTATTATCCACAGTTTAATATCCACAACTGAACCCTGCTGAAGCTGGCTGCTGCTTTTATACCCGTCGTATATGATATGGTCTACTTTGTTTTTCCAAACACCCCCTCTTAGAGCTATCGCAAATCTATGTTACGTAAAAACTGCTGAAGAAAACCCTTTCGTAAACTCATCCGCAAGTTTCGGTTGGAATATATGTATTTATAGCCACTTGTAGAATGACGACTCTCCATGTCGCTACCCCAATCTGCATCTGCAAATCCTATAATTGGCTCCTCTTGATTATGCCAATATGCTAGGAAATAATCCTTTGTGCCTTGCAAATACCTTAGTACACGGTGTAGATGTGTCCAGTGGCCATCTGTTGCATCACTCTGGTTTCTAGCGGTCCTATCGACGGTTTGCAATCTTCCATACCAAAAGTCCTTGACGTACTTTAATTGATTAATTTTTAACGTACCTTGTTGTTATGTCGTAATCAATTTTCATTAGAATGAAGTTGGTTATTTCTTGCATATCTTCCATTTCGAATTCGAAATTTCCAGTTGAATTTTTTTTCCAAAGAGTTTGATGCCAAAACTATATCATCGACGTATAGGATTAGATACATCTCAGCTTTCGTAGTTTTCCGAGTATACAAACAACTGTCAAACAACTGCTGACCGTGCAAATTCCAGTGGGAACATATAATTATAAACATATAAACGACTAGCTAGAATCGATTCCCGCATCGACGGAACACGTAAAGTTATTCCTGCTATTTGACACCACTCTTTAATCGAAAAATAAATATTGGTTTAGTAATAATCAACTTGAACACTCGATTGCAAGAAAGGCATAAGCTTGAATACGTTTTGCTACAAACCAGTAACATTAGATTAGCCACCGTTTCAATTAATATATTTGACGAAGTACAATCTGTTCTCTGAAAGCATTTAAACGTCATTCCTTAAACCCACTTTGACTGTCGAAAGAGGCTGGTTTAGAAGAAGAAAATATGAATCAAAATGCCATCTAACATCTATATTAACATAATTTTCCACCGTTTCAGGCACTGGTTGTTTGGCGAAAAACTACAGGAACCAACGAGAAAAACTATTCCGAAGCGGGTTCGCGGTTGGTTTCCTCGGAAATGTGCCGTGGAGTATATCGAGCTTGATGATGGCGATGCTGTGATGAGCGGCGTACCACCAATATGCGAACTTACGAATAAAAAAGACGTTTAAAAACACGCTTGAAATACAAACCATTGGAAGAAGAAAAAAGTGAGAGAATGTTCTCCCCGAATGGGAAGAAGAAAAAAGTGAGAGAATGTTCTGCCGTCCGTTCCCGAGATATGCAGTGAATGTGTTCCGAAGACATCCGCGTATGGCAAATATCACGGTTTTCGGCAAAAAAAAACCAATTGAGGAGTGGGTAGTTTTGATTCATGACACGTTCATGTAACTTCACTTGTTTCAATATGTTTGTACAAGCAGAGAGTATAATTTTTGGAGCAAACTGATTACTGATTTGACACATGGCCAAACAAAATTCAGAAAATCCGCTTATTTCCAAATCCGCGCATATCGAGAACCGCATTACTCGGGAACAGACTGTATAGTGGCCCTCACAGAGTGCGCACCGTACATTAAAGCAACAGATTTGAAAGATAAACATTGTTCTGATGGAAGAAAAGAAAAACAAAACAAATAGGATGCCGTCAACTACATCAAAGAGATACTGTGGTTTGATTTGTTTCATATTTACTGCACACAGGCATAGGTATGTCTGCTGCAAACGGTTCCTTTATTTTCTTTTTTTGCATTGTTTTCGAACTAGGTTTTAGAAATACATATTTTCTGCTTTTCAAACGTCGTATTGTATAGTGTTTTCAGAATATGATCGAATTCACGTTGTCACTTTGCTCATGATTCGGTGAGAGAAACGCTGCATGTCGGCTACACCAAAAATACATATATTTCCCAAATACTTTCCAAGCCTTCATTATCTTCGGTAAGGTTATATCAAATGTAATTCTTCTAAAGCAGCGGTCGGCAAAGTCCGGCCCGCCGCAACATTCAATCCGGCCCGCGAAAGGATACGACTGATTTTGAAAGATGGAAAGAAACTATTCGTACACAAATTACTGCAGATCCTTAAGTCTAACATTTTATACTGTACTGTTTCAACTTTAATTAAAGTACTATGATATGATGGACCGTTAAGTATGTTCGAACTCGAGGTCAATATCCCCGAAACATTTGCATAAAAAATGGCGTTTGCAGGAAAAAAAAATCGGCTGGCTGTAGAAAACAAACTAGTAGAGATAATTTCTCTACATTTACATTTCTTTAGCAATTGAAGTGTATTTATTTAAGCTTTCCTGCACAAATAAATCTAAGACTTTACGAGTTGCCATCGTTGTTTCGTCAGTTATCCGGAATTTTCGCCATGGTGGACGAAGACGTGCGTGTAGGCATAAATTAAGTTCTAGCTTCGATTTTCGTCCAGAAAAATCAATGGGACATATGGAACATGGGCTTATACGACGTCCACAAACTTCCGCCCGGAGTCCATTTTAGACACTACGGGGTGCCATTCTTTGGTCGCGCACGCTTTTGAACGACGTTCATCATGGTTAGAGTTCGAGCGATAGAGGTGTCAAATTTTGTTCGCTGATTCATGAGATACTACTATTCAAAGTGCTATTAACGTTTTGTTAGTGCTTCTTCTTCTTCTTCTTCTTTGGCACAACAACCGCTGTCGGTCAAGGCCTGCCTGTACCACTACCACTACTTGTGGGCTTGGCTTTCAGTGACTTTATTGATCCCCCCATAGTAGGATAGTCAGTCCTACGTATTGTTAGTGCAGCTGAAGAAAAACCAATGATAAACCTATTAACTTGTTAATTTTGGTAAAGCAACCGTTATGTAATTTTAACATTGTTTTTTAACACGTCAATAAGATTTTCGGAATGAAGGAAGTCGCATACGAAATTTTATATAGATAAGATACACTATAGTCTGGTTGCAATACATTTATTTAAAGTTTTGCATGCGACTTTACGATGGGAGAGCATTTGACTTTCGCATACGCAATACATGCAATACAAAGTTTTAGATATAGCAAAATAGGTCCATAAATTTTTCTCGCGACAATATCTGCTATTTGTTTTTCTTAATTTCACACAAATTAGATGATTTCCCTTTTGTCTATTTTATGGATATTTTCAATCGTATTTGATAGCAAAAACGAACATTAAAAAAAACCCTGTTGTTTTAACGAGAATGACGAATCCACTTTGTTGCTGTTTACGAGTACAGCGATTGTCAAAGTGGTTTTTCATAAGGTATCAGTTATCACTTTATCTGACATGGCATTACTAGACCATAAAGCATTTGGATAATTGCTGAATGCATGTTTGCTTGGATAATTTGTCAACCGTAGAGACTTTTGTATCATCCCCAGAATATCGTCAATATTTTTTTTTTTGCGGCGTGAGAGGATGGGAAAATGATAAAGCCTGCTCCTGGCCCGCGGCTCTCGATCATTTACTACATTTGGCCCTTTGCCTAAAAAGTTTGCCGACCGCTGTTCTAAAGCATAAAGCCGCCCTGTTGCATAATCTATTTTGTATTTGTAGATGATGTACCTAACGATTGTTTTGTGATGATGTAAGATGGCAAGCTTTCTATTCATGTTTATTTTATTATGCGAATATTTTACTTTCAGTTTAAGTTTCCTAAGGGCACTCTTTTGAATTTTTCATATTTTTTTTCTCCTCCTTTCTTTCTTATTTTTGAATTTATTATTCTTTTTGTCCTGCTCCTAATCTAACAGTGTTAAGTAGATAAGTTAGTTTAATTTTAGTTGAAGTTAAGTTAGCACCGTTCTTTCTAAAATCAAAACAAACTGCCTCCTGGCAAAACCCTCCACAGCGGTGAAAAGCGAGCATTACGCTAAATCTCGCAAAACAAATGTACACATAAACTTCAAAGAAAATCTAATAATCATATATTCTGATTCTGATTCTGATTCAGTTTGCGTTTGCAGGATTTGTTGAGAGTTAGCATGACATATTCATTACCAATAAGCGCAGTTTCGGTTTGGTTGGTTCTTAAGAAATTGAAAGCTTTTAAGGCATGTGTTAAATAATTTATTTAAAAAACAAAAACAAATTAAAAACTACTCTTTAACTGATAGCTATAATCGCATGCTTATTTGTTTATTTGTTGTATACTGTACTTTAAATCAAGCTAACTACATAAACGATTCGCTGTAAGACGACTGTGCGATCGTGCAGTTGCGCTTAAAAAATTGCTACAGAAAATTACGTATAATACGAAGATAAGGCGATGGGGCTGGGGTACGTGCACGGGCATTTATAATTTTAATTCTTAAGGTTAGTGATTGAAATTCAGATGCTATCACCTCGTACGCACACTGCTGAAAGACGAATAAACCGGTTTGATGTTGCGGTTTAAGGTCAGTCATCCGTCTTCCACTGTAAAAAAGTGGCAAATTATGGTAGGCCGTGTGTTTTTTATATTTCTATTTTCCCCTTTTTACTGTTCACTAGGAATAGGATTAAGGCAAAATGTACGTTGCGTTCTTTACAAAATACTTCCCATGTTTTCATATGTTGGTACAAGTGGAGGCTTTAATTGAAAGACCATACAAATGTGTGTGTGTGTGTGTGTTTTGTGTAGGCATGTCGATTAGGGTTGGCGTTCGATTGGCGTGAAAGTGCCACGAGATGCGTTGGATCAATCAGAAAAGTTAACCTTTTCTCTCTTCTACTGTCGCTGCCGCTGTTTGTATATGTGTGTGCTTTTCTGCGTGTGGTTGTTCCACAGCACTGTAAACGCCTTCAGCATATTACATGAAGCACAACACACCGATGATTCGCATATAAATTCCAAGTTCGTCGGCTGTCCGCGGGAGAAGAACCCGTCAAGATCTCGGTGAGTGCGGTCGTGTGCTGTGCTGCTACTGTGTTTACGGTGGGTTATTATTAGTGTTTGCTCCAAAGTGTTCAATTCCCTCGAGGCATGTTGTGTAGTGGTTTGTTATTGTGCTAATGTTTGATAACCTAAAGCGATTTTCATTTAAATTGGACTGCTATCAAAAATTGCCAAAATTATTTGTCCATAAACCACCACGATCAGCTTTTACATATTGGAAGTTAAATACAGTGTGAAAATACTTGCAAATACGCTTAATGCTCAATCAATGAAATTAAACCCTTCAAATCGCTCATTTTCTGTATTTTACCCTAAAAAGGTTGTTTTGACCATTTTTTTTTAAACTGCCGTTGCATAAGCGTGACGTTAAAAAAGTGTAAATAATTGAACCGTTGCTACACCAACGAGAGTTAGCTATTTGTGATGGCAAAAAATGAAGTTTTTGTCGGAATCGATTCCCGCTAGCTCCGAAATTTGCTGGAATAGATTCCGGATAGTCAGCTTCCGGTATTGATTCTGGAATCGGCTCCGGAATTGGTTCTGGAATCGGCTCCAAAATCGGCTCTGGAGTCGGAAATGACTTCGGAATCGGAATCGGTTCCGGAATCGAAATCGGCTCTGACATCGAAATAGGCTCCAGAATCAGCATCACCTTCGAAATCGTAGTCGGATTCGGCATTTCCATAAGAATAAGCGTTTGGGTTCAATAATGCTTTTGATGTCCGCAAAGAATTCAAATTTACTTGTAAACAATAAATTCTCATGGAGATTCTCGAACTGATTTCGCTTCTGAAACATCTGATTGCAGTTCAAAAACTGATTCTCGTTCCGCAGCTAATTCAATTTCTGGAGTCAATCCTGATGAACAAAAAGCGATTCCCAGGTCGTTTTCGAAGTCGGTCCTGATTCCGGAATCGGTTTTGGTTTCGGAGTCAACTCGAGAATTGGCTCCGGAATTGGTTTCCGGAATTGGCTCAGAAATTGGCTCCATTCCGGATCCGGAATCGGGTCCGGAATCGAAATCGGCTTCGGAATAGGAATTACCTCCGAAATCAAAACCGACGTCGAAACAGAATCAGTTTCGATAGCCGCAAAGAATCAAAATTTACTTATAACGATCCATTCTGATTCCAACTGATTCTCATTTAGGAGCTAATTCCATTTCTGGAGTCAACCCTGATTCCATTACCGCGGCAAATTGCGCATCCCAGGTCGTTTCCGATTCCGGCACTAATTCTGATTCCGGAGCCGATTCTGAAATCGATTCCAGCATCGGACTCGACTTCGGAATTGATTCCGAACATGGAGGTCCAATTCCGAGCTCCCACCGCTAGTTGCTATTCGAGTTTTACTGTGCTGTTACTTTGTTTGATTTTTACGGTTGTTTAATTTCCGATTCCCGATTGCTTAGGTATGGCGATGGGTCGAAGCTCGATGCTGCTCGCAGTAATTGCTGCAACCATTATAGGAGTGACCGTGGGTGACACGGGAGTGCCGTACAGCGGTTACCGATTGCCTAAATCGATCACTCCCGAGCATTACAATCTGCGCGTCTACACACATCTTGGCGATGAGCGAGGTTTCATATTTTACGGCCAAGTGGCGATGCGGGTAAGCAACCAAAGGAAGCGGACAACAAAAAAAAAGTCTTGGACCTAATAACACGTGTTTGTGTGCGATGGATTTTACAGCTCATTTGCCACGAGGATACGGAGAATATAGTGCTGCACTCGAAAAACCTAACGCTTCCCGAGCAGCGCATCACGTTGCGCGAACTGGGCTCGGCCGGCCAACAGAACGGCTCCGCCATAGCGATCAAAAGCGTGCAGTACGCCAAGGAGCATGACTTTGTGATACTGAACGTGGCCACCGTGCTGCGCAAGGGGAACCGGTACGAGCTGGTCCTACCGTTCGAGAGCGCCCTTGGCACCGGCCTGCTCGGCTACTACCGCAGCAGCTACGTCGACAAGGCGAGCAAGCAGAAGATCTGGCTGGCGGTGACACAGTTCGAGCCGACGTACGCCCGCCAAGCGTTCCCGTGCTTCGACGAGCCGGAAATGAAGGCCACCTTCGACATCGCGCTAGCGCACGACGAGCGGTACGTCGCGCTCAGCAACATGCCGGTGAACGGCAGCACCCCGGTGGACGGTATGCCGGGCTGGGTGATGGACGTGTTCGGCACCACCGTGCCGATGTCGACCTACCTCGTCGCGTACACGGTGAACGACTTCGAGTACCGGGAGGCGATGGCGGCGGAGGAGGGCGACGTGCTGTTCAAAATCTGGGCCCGGCGCGACGCGATCGAGCAGGTGGACTATGCGCGCGAGATCGGCCCGAAGGTGACGCGCTTCTACGAGGACTACTTTCAGCAGAAGTTCCCGCTGCCCAAGATCGACATGATCGCGATACCGGACTTTGCGTCCGGTGCGATGGAAAACTGGGGCCTCATCACGTACCGCGAGACGGCCCTGCTCTACCATCCGAACGTGTCGACGGCGAGCAACAAGCACCGCGTTGCGTCGGTCATTGCGCACGAGCTGGCGCACCAGTGGTTCGGCAATCTCGTCACCATGCGCTGGTGGACCGACCTGTGGCTGAACGAAGGCTTCGCGACGTACGTCGCCAGCCTCGGGGTCGACTATCTGCACCCCGAGTGGCACTCGCTCGAGGAGGAGTCGGTCTCGAACACGCTGGACATTTTCAAGTTCGATGCGCTGCAGTCCAGCCACCCGATCTCGGTGGAGATCGGCCACCCGAACCAGATATCGCAAATCTTCGACGCGATCTCGTACGAGAAGGGCTCGATCGTGATACGCATGATGCACCTGTTCCTGGACGAGGAAACGTTCCGCGACGGCGTCGGCCGGTACCTGCGCCGGCACGCGTACGGCAACGCGGAGCAGGACAACCTGTGGGCGGCCCTGACCGAGGAGGCGCACGCGAACGGCGTACTGCCCGACCACATCGACGTGAAGAAGGTGATGGACTCGTGGACGCTGCAGACGGGCTACCCGATCGTCACCGTGACGCGCAACTACGACGCCAACACGGCGGAGGTAACGCAAACGCGCTTCATCTCCTCGGATGTGCGGCCGGATAGCAACGTCACCGACTACTGCTGGTGGATACCGCTGACCTACACCACCGCGAAGCAGCTCGACTTTAACGACACGCTGCCGAAAGCGTGGATGGCGTGCAGCGGCGAGCCGAAGGGCTCGCACCAGCAGCAAGCGAAGCTGCTGGAGGATCTGCCCGATGCCGACCAGTGGGTCATCTTCAATGTGGAGCTGGCCGGGCTGTACAAAGTGCGGTACGACAGGCGCAACTATCAGCTGATCATTGCGCAGCTGAACGGGCCCCGGTTCGGCGAGATCGGGCTGCTGAACCGCGCGCAGCTGATCGATGACGCGATGGATCTGGCCTGGACGGGGCAGCAGAACTACGGCATCGCGTTCGCGATGCTGAACTACCTGCGGCAGGAGACGCAATACGTTCCGTGGAAGTCCGCACTGACCAACCTGAACAACATTAACCGCATCCTGAAGCGCACGCCACTGTACGGCGTGTTCCGGAGCTACGTGCAGTACATCCTCGAGCCGATCTACGAGCAGCTGGACATCTTCAACGGCAGCCGGGCGACGACCGAACGGCTGGACGGGATCAAGCAGATCACGCTGATCGCTTCCTGGGCCTGCCGGTTCGAGGTCGGCGACTGCGTCAACCGGTCGGTCGAGCTGTTCGCCCGCTGGATGAACGAGAGCAGCCCGGACACGGACAACCCGGTGCCGGTCAATCTCCGCCCGGTGGTGTACTGCAACGCGATCCGCCGGGGCGACGAGGCGCAGTGGCACTTCCTCTGGCTGCGCTACCTGCAGAGCAACGTCGGGGCGGAAAAGATCATGATCATCGGTTCGCTGGCGTGCACGCGCGAGGTGCGGCTCGTCGAGCGCTTCCTGCAGTGGTCGCTCAACAGCACGTCGGGCGTGCGCAAGCAGGACGCCACGATTCTGTTCAGCGGCGTGTCGCGCAACGATGCCGGGTTCGCTGCCGCCAAAAAGTTCTTCCTCGAGCGGGCCGACGACATATACAACTAGTAAGTAACGGACAGCTACCGATATCGCCGGCGCTACACGCGTGCATGACGCCTCCAGCGTTCGAATTAGTGGTGGGAACTCGGAATCGGACCTACCCGAGTCTGATTTTGGATAATCGATTCCGGATTTGAATCCGGAGTCGATTCTGCAGCCGTTTCCGGAGTTGACTCGATTCCGCGATCGGAGTCGGCTCCAGAAACAGAATAGATCCTGGGAATGGCAATTTGCTTCGGAAACGGAATCAGAATTGACTCCAAAACCCAAACACCTATTCTTACGGAGATGCCGAAACCAACTCCGAGTACGAGCTAATTCTGATTTCGGAGCCAATTCCGATTCTGGAGCCTATTTCGATTCCAAACCAGATTCTGAATTCCGGAGGCGATTGCGGAACCAATTCCGGAACCAGATCCCGTGTCGATTCTGGCGTTGACTGCGAATCCGGAATCAGAAACGACTCCGAAATCGACCTGAGAATCGTAATTTGCCCAGTAACGGAATCAGGGTTGACTCCAGAAATGGAATTAGCCCCGGAATATTAAGATGTTTCAGAAGCGAAATCAGTCCGGGAAACTCCATGAGAATGTAAATTT
>AXCO02010610.1:0-11037 GCA_000473525.2 Anopheles melas
ACACACACACACACATACACACACCCCCTTTGGGAATCGCCCTTGGGAGTAGTCCGCTTTTACGAGCAGTTGAGAGAGAGAGACATACTAGTAATGGAAAATACAGATGAAACACTTTTGGTTCAGTAAATATTTAGCAGTGCTGTCCTGTACGTCCTATACGTTTCTGAAACTATCAGGTATAGCAAGTACTGCTGCAATCGATCCACAAAACAGAAACCGTTAAGAAATAGCAGAAAAGCTCCATCTTAAAAGGACCAACACGAAGCAAAGTACAAACCATTACCTTTCCGGCAAAGGAAGAATTCACACTACGCTACCAGTGCCAGTTGAATTGACGCTCACTGACGAGCCATCGGCATCGGCTCGCTATGATCGTCAAGCTGTTCGGCACCGCACAGCACCAACATATTCATCTTCTCGGCGGATCTTCAGACAACTCCCAAGACAGAGTGATGGAACGAAAAACCCATCAGTTCATCCAGAGCCGAACAGGCGGCGAACGAAATGGACCTTCATTTCCATCTTCAACTTTCGTTGTTGCTCCCTGGTACAACATCCTCCTCTTCTTGGTGGCGCTCACTCATCACTCCCAGGAGACAACCACCCCACCCTACGGACAATATGGGCGCCTGAACGAAGCAGGACGGACGAAAACAGCACACGCAAAAAAAGAAACGCTCTGCAATTCATCCACCAGTTAACCGGTGGTGTGGCTGGAAAATGAAAATCTGACCCACCCACCACCTACCGCCGGCAAAGAACTGGGCCGCGCGAGAGTCTGATGTAACGGAGACGGATAATATGTTGCCGGCCTCCAGGCTCCCCGGTGGCCCCCTGATGAAATAAGGCACCCGTCACAAAGCCCGGCCGAAGAAAATGCGGCCTCCAATGAAGGAAAAGTTCGGCCTCCCCTCCCCGGGGGAGTTTTGCGATGCGAGAACCAAACTGGAACCGAGTGGGAACCGGGCCGCCCACCGGGTACGCACTCTCGGGACCGATGAGCTCCGCAAGGAAATGTGAGTTACGGAACGGGAAGACGGGGAAAACTAACGGAGAAACGCGTAAGCCAGAAGCATTTTCCACTGTGCGCCACGTTTGCAGACCTACATTCGCTATCCCATCGCTTTCTAGAGCGAACGAGATTATGCTGCCTGTCGGTATCATTTCGAGATGAACTACGAACACACCGACCAACAAAACGCCTACACACCGAAAGCACTAAGCCCCACCGGACCCCCAACAAGTCGGCAGCCGGACCACGCGGAGGAACAGCCGAGGAAGGCGAAAGCGCACGGCGAATGGCACTGGGAAAATGTATTACTGCGGTAACTCCCCGAGGAGTTACTCTCCTAAATGAGAGTTTCACAAACAACCAAAAACCTGCCCCCGAAGCAAAGTTTTCCCTCCCCCAATTCCGGCACTTCCCGGCAGCTTCCCACAGGCCGCGTGCGTTGCTCGCCAGACAACACTCACTCTCAACAACCATGTGTGTGTGTGTGTGTGTTCGCTCTACCAGTGTTCGCATAGACAGGGACATGCTGCTTTCCGGGCATTGAATTTGGACCACCACGTGGTGCTAGAGAGAGTGAGAAAACCGTTGCCAACCAACCGCCCATTTGACGCCTTCGATGTTCTGTTGTGCTCGATGTGCGCCGATCAGATCGAGCGGACAAGTCTCGGGGTGGCCGTTGCTCGGACGAAAACGAAAACACTATCGAAGCTCTATGTGCTGCACCATTCAGTGCTTGGTTTCGCCCCGCACGCCACGGGTATCATTAACTTTCTTCCCATTTTTTTTGTAGGTCTTATTCTTGGGATCATCTTTGGGAGTTTTTTTTTTTTGCTTAGCACAACCGTATCAGTTAATCTCCATCCTACTGGCTGCGCATGTTCACTTGGCAATTTGTCTTTTTTAATCAGTTCATCTCGGGGAAGCTCGGGAACGAGGAGCACATGCATCCATAATTTAGCAGTTGAAAGTCTCTCAGTGGATAGGTTTTCTCTTTTGTGGTTTGATGGGATGAATCTTTAGTTGCACGAACTAGACAAATTCACGTTTAAGCGTTTGATTTCTTGCAGTTGATAGTTTGCAGTGATGAAGTAATCCAACTCAAGTTCAATATGAAATTAATAATTGGGAAAAATCTTACCTTTACGATTCTTCTGAACTGTGCTGCTATTCCCAACATAGTCACTTTTTCCCAGATCCGCGCGCAACTCATCCTCCTCTTGGATGTCATTGAAGGTAGCAACATTAGCACCAACGCTCGATCGTCCTTCACACGGTTTCACTTCCAACTCACACACACTTTTCATATCCTTGCACCGGGTAACACTTCCCTCTCTCGCATCCTTAGGCTTCACCTCCATATCAGGCTCATCAGCACTTGTATCCTCCAAGTCTTGCTCCTCACCAGCACGCTCATCATCATCGGTAATGTCCTCTAGCATGCTGTCTCCTTTCATGTCCTCCTCAGCTGAAGCACCTTTCACTGTACCATTGTGTTGCCGGATCGTAGTAGCCACACCGGTCGCATCAACCTCCTCATCGCCATCGTCTAGAAGCAAAAGAGCACATTTCGTGGAATTAAAATTGAAAGGAACTCAACTGGAATTGAAAGTTGACCGGTACGAGCGAAATTCGAGACATCGCGCTGACAGTTAAGGTGTCACCACACACAGCGCTGCGCCATGGATTACCTCGGTCAACATAACGTGTGCAGTAGATGACACCTCTGGCACACCTGTTCGTAGTTAATTTTATTCGCGATTCTAATCCTCTCTCTCTCTCTCTCTCTCTCGCCTATGCTGGACATCCACAGGCACTGGTAATTAACACATCAGCAACAAACGCTTGACAGGTGTGATTTAATCTGTGTAATTATTTCACTCTACTTTTCGCCATGTTGCTTCCAGCCAAGACTGGACAGGCTGACTTAAGACTGTGGGCTCTTATCGTCGACACACACCGGTAGTTTAGTGTGCAATTAAAGCTGGACGACAGCTTAACACAGACAGCCTTAGAGATTCGGAGGAGGATGAACATGGTCCTACAATTTGTTAATAAACTACTGTACACTTGATAGACAAAACAGAAATGAAAATAGAGGTGAACTTGACGGTGGACAGTAGTACAGTACTACAGGAACTATTCTTGAACAGCTTTACGAACAACAACAGGTACTTGTTTACTGATAATGGAAGCATTTTTCGCGTTTTAATTACTTTTTTCTTACTGTGTAATGAAGGACAATTCTCACAGGACTTTATTTCATACTTTGCCACGTCACTAAGCATCCCTTCGCGTAGGTTACTGCGATATTTACCGGCATCGCTACCATAACAACCACCTTGCAGCGAATCAATCGTTACCATCCCATGCCTCCAAGCGCACTGTGAGAACCCCTTTTAGGAACAATTTTCCTAATGGTATCACCTACCAAACCATTAATGCTTCCGTTCGCTCCCAGCGGACGCGTTTACATTTTGCATTCGCCAACAAATATCGACCATCTGACATTGACTTTTGGCAGCTGCTGCTGTTGCTGTTACTGCAGTTTTGCTCAACAGACTGGATGCAAATTCTCAGGACGTAAGGCTCCCCATGGTTTGCGCTCGCGTCCCTTCGTTCCGCTAATGTGCGCCTGATGTCACCGGGGACAACCCCGCCGTGGTTTGTTGTACCACGGCCAAGCCACGGAAAAGGGTTGTACACTTCTTAAGGAATTTCCCTAAACTCTGAACTGGAACACAAAAAAAAAGTGTACTCTCACACCAAAGTACCACACCGTTAAAGTTTCTTCAAGTGTAATAATCAGCTAAAAGCCAGCGACACCTAGGCACACTACATCGCCGCCGTTCGGTGTTCTCCGGTCCGGAAACGCGCGCGCGAGTTCCGTTGCCATTCGCAGGAAAAAAAAGGGGTAACTCTTTTCCACTGGCACTGGGTCCGCTTTTCCTGGCGCCGCTGTTTTGACATTCACCGATTCCTGTCAATCAACGAGCGCATTAACGTTGATGGCAAACCATGAAGTTGTCAGGCAGCGTCGTGCACCAACCACCACCGTGAGCACTGAGCACACACTTTTACGCGACCTTGTCTACGTGGCAGCTTCCTCCTCCTGGACGTCACACGCCGTTGGTGGCCGTATTCGATCTTCCTCGGTCCTCGTTTTCACGAATTCCCATACCACCAATCCTCCATTCGCACAACACAAGCGAAACTCCCGGCGAAGGTTTTAATAGCTCCCGGCGACATCTTGTGGCTGGGGTGCAGAACACAAAACAAAAAAACAACATAAACACGTCACCCTTGCGGACGCCCGGGTCAGGGAAGCAGCACAGCAGCGCAAGCAGGACCTCCCGGACCGGCCGGAAGTAATCGGCTTGAGCACTTACCTATCCCATTTGCGGGTAAGTGCGCGCAAGCGACTGGTGGCGTAAGAATTTCCACCATCCAATCGAATGACTTCGATGACATTCGAACGACTCGGAACACCATCACTTTGCTGGTACACGGTAATAGAATTTGGGCACACCGGTGAGGCAAGGGCAAATGTGTGACAAAGCCTAAACCCTGCCAGCGTCTGCACTGGCGCTTGTTGCACTCCACGGGTTGCGTGCGTCGATCGTACCACACTAATTACCACCAGCTGGGCACGCGTGTTGTGACGCTGGAGTCCTGCTCGTACGGTCATACCGTTCCGACGAAGGGTTTAATTGATAAAGAGCGTACTGCAAGCGGTCCCCTTTTTTGCCGCTTAGTGCGGGGAGAGAACGACTCTATGCAGTAGCATGAAGCCAGTTTTCGGAACCACCACGCTTGGTGCGTACGTACGAAAGCACCGAAAGTGATCCCAACGGCACCCAACAATGCGACATTTCAACACCCATTCACCGTCGTCTCGTACGTCGGCGATACGGGCGCAAGGACGTTGAAATAAATTCTTGTACGCGCGCACCAGCACCAGCAGGTTGCGCCAGGGCTAAAATGGTCTGCGCGCCAGCGGTACCCATTTGGCGTGTGGGAAACATTTGTGTGTTTCTTCCCTCTTTTTTGTGCAGGCGCACGTCGCTCGCGCGGTCAGATTTTGCGGCAAAAATCGTCGGACCAGCGACACCAAATCGTTGCGGTATTTCACGCGGGTAATGTGGTCCACACCACACCCGGTGTGCTTCGTTTGGCCGGCAGGCACCACGAGTGCGCGCGCTGGGTGAATTATCACCCACGTGGCCCGCGTTCGAAACCCGCCACCCCGTACGAACGCACGCTCTGCAACATTAGCGTGAAAACACACAGCAATTACCTCTCGACACGTGCAGATTGCTGTTGGGGACGCATTGGAAAAATAACGAAAATGCGGTTTCGCTGAGAGCTTCCCTGGGATGCCCAAGTAGCATCGTCATACAGAACAAAAAATGAACCACCGAATAGCTGCGGTCATTAATTTTTACAATTTTTAAAACGTGTCCCCCGTGACCGTTTGATTTGTCTTTTATTTATTTTCTCCAGTTCGTTGGCCACTCGTACCATTGAGAATGTTTTTCTTTTTTAATATTATATGTATTTTATTCCTGTTTTGTGGTTCTTTGGATATGTGGAGCGAATTTCCCACATATTGACACTGATATTCTTCAGTTGCGTTTCGCTTTTAACTATTCTTACAAAATTAAGGATTTGTGTCTTTAAAAACCACACCAATTTAAATCACAACCACTATTGGATTCAGTATTAGAATTGATCGGGCCCAGTGCTATCCATACATTATCGTAATGGAACGGACGCAGGTGCAGCTCAATTCTAGCTCATCGTTTACGTTTAAGGATTAGCCGTGTACGTGAGGCGGCACCATAACGATTATGAAACGACGGGTTGCCCGTCTACTAAAGCAATTACTAATTGTCTACAGTCGCTTTAGAAGCTGGCAGATAAATCTCACTCAGCCCTCACGAAACCCCCCGGACAGCACAAAGACGGGCCTTCTTGTAGTGGAGCGGGATTAATCGCCATTTCCAATCCGTTTAACCGCCTTTCGATTGGAGAAGGTTGTTGCAGGCATGCAAACCAAAACAAATCGAGCAATAAAATTGCCTTCCAAATTCAATTACCGACCGTTTAACGGGGACGAGAGCCATCTTTTCGATTTTGGCACACTGCAAAGGTGTGGCGGATAGTAAGTGTCTTGCTAGTAAAGCTGGTACTTGCTAGTCATTACTAAACCGGCCTATTGTAAAGATGGCACACATGGTTGGAAGGAGTTGAAAGCGAGGAGGAGCTAATGCGAAGTAATTTATAGAACGATTAGAAGGGCCTTAATCGTGCCCTGACACCGATTAGGCTTTTGGATTAGAAAGATGCTAACCAAGTCGTTCTAAGTGGACTGTTTTGTTTTGGGATGGTTGAGCATGAATTGACCATAAACGCAGGTATGAAAATCATTCATATGGCAGTGGATGTTAAAACAATTATACAGATAAAAAAAATCCAATAGAGACCGTAGGATGAGAGTTGAACATATTCCAAGTTCCATTATATACAACAAACACGGTTCGTCTAGAGATAATTTACATTGAAGTCCCTATCCATCTTGACGACGAACATTCGTGGTTATAATCCCACCTGTAGCCTTTCTATTCTGTCTGTAGATAACCACCCTACTGGTCTCTTCGATAGACGCACCGTTTCCTACAACGCCAGACGGGATCGATTCTCAACTAAATCGTTCCCCCGTAGCTGTAAGAGAACTGCCTTGTCATTCTAGTTGACCCGGGACCAATTGGCTGACTATAAATAATTCTAGGTAAGCCTGTAAAGTTTGTTCCGACAAAGATGAAGAAGTTTATCTAGTTTAGTTGTACCTTGTGACCTAATCGAATGTCCTAGCCTCAAGGGGACTAGATAGGCAGGCTACTGGTTGGATTGGATTACACTTGATTCACGGTGGCTAGATAGACTACAGGTTAGTGACTTAACTCTGATTTTGGGGTAGCCATGATGGATGGAAATTTATATGGAGAATGACAGATAGTTTGGGTTAAGGAGTTATGGTTTGCTAAGGAGTTTGTTTTAGTTGGTAAGTATCTTTGAACTCCCTAGCAGTCAAATGAAGATTTGTCAAAGTACACTGAGACCGATCGACCTGTAATTTAAGTAATTTATGGATCTTGGTATGGCTCTAATTTTGGGCGCCATGATGTATGAGGAGTCCTATGTGTTGTGGTCACGAAGTGGAAGGCTCCCTTTATTCGGAGTTAAGGACGTATGCAGCCACTGAGTGACTGATGAGCGGTTAGCAGATGAGAGAGCGCCAGGCGCTCGTGGGACACCGTCGGGAACACAAGGGCTGATCGTCCGTTTAATAAAGTGTATTGTGTATTGTTTATTACGTGTTCGGTGTAATGTAAATTGTACACTCTCGGCCATCCGAACACAACACTATGGAGTTTGGCTTGTGGGAAGAAATGATTACCGATTTTGTATGTCCTTATGTCCTAACCCGTCTGTCAAACGGAGATGTATCATAGTATACTGGACGGACTGTCTTGTTTGTAATTAGTGAATCTTGAGCTTGTGCAACAGTTGATTCCAATTAGATTGTTTGTCATACTCCCTTAAAATCTCTTTTTTTTAGTAGAGCAAAAATCAAATAGAGGGCGCTGGAAGTACACTGGTGGAGGTTACGATACGTATTGATTGATACGTATTGTCAAGACAATAATGTTGCATGTTGTCTTCTTCGACCAATCAAGCCACAATGTTCCACCCAAACCAAACCCCGCTAGAGTGTAACAGAGTGCAGCAGCAAGATTTCCCGAGCTGAAAATAAAACGTTGGATGGCAGCCATTGCGGACCTGGCGAGCATTAGTAAGGCCCACCTGGTGGTCCAACGTCAAAATCCCTTTGGTCATCCCGCGCTTGATCGTCGCTCGTGGGAGTGCAGTGGATATTAGTTATCCCCGGGACTGCAGGACACTGCATCAACAAAAACCTTCCCCATTGCTGGCAACCCATTTTTACAGTTGGACCAGTCAAATCGAAATTGTCGTCACCGACGTGTTCCTGCTGCAGCCGTTGACGCACATGGAAGATATCCTGCCGCCCCGTCCGTCTCTTGCCTCTCTGTCCGTCCGTCTCTTGCCAGTCTCTGGAAGGTTCTCGCGCTCGGGGACGCTTCCCCTGGGACACATGAACCAACCAAGCTGGTTGGTGGTCGGTGGACGAAAGGACCGATGGTGTCTCGCTCTCTCTCTCTCTCTCTCTCTCTCTCTCTCTCTCTCTCTCTCTCTCTGTTCGTCCGTGTCACACTATCACAATCAAGTTTTTCCAGCTTCGCGCGCTTTCCATTTTTCCCAAAGGTCCCCTCCCCACCCATCCGTATTGCACCACCGCCACGAAAAAAAGAATGCCTCTCCGTTCTCACTAACGCCAACTACCCATTCCGTAGAGCTTCTTTGCTAGCGCTATTCTCTCTTCCTTTCTCTCTCGCTGTGTAATATATTCATATCTATCTACTCTATATCCTGTTCGTTTCAAAGTTGTACCTACCAATGGTCTGGTGTATTGTGTGTCTGTGTATATATCGTGAGTGCTCCCCTTTGCGATTCCCACGGGGGTCGTCCTGGCCCCAAAAGCCCGGATCCATTCTTCGCTTTTGTCCCTCGCCACCAACGCTCTCGCTTTCTCTCTCTCTCTCTCTCATTTTCCTCGAGCCTTTGGACCGCGATCGAGGTATCGTCAGCTTGGGCCGGCAACACCACCAACAGCACCATCGTAGGAGCCGAAGGAATCCCCAACGGAGCAACTCCTCTTACTCGACAGCAGCAGCAACAACAACGGCGGCGGCATCGGCGGCATTGAAGTTGGCGCATCGGGTTGGTCACCGGCCGGTTTTCTCCGGGTTTTGCTGAAAATGTGTATTCCCAAAGCAGATCCGCCAGCGGCCCAACTCTTCCCCGCTTTTTTGGCCCGCTCCACGGACTGGAATGGCATGGCTTTGGATGGGTTCTTTGGGTGTATTTCACCAATTTCATCTTTCACGTTCCCCCGGGGGAGTTTTGTGTGGCCCCACACTTTCCCTCACCCTCAGTGGCCCGCGCTTCAATTCACTCCTTTCGCGGACGCCAACGAACACCATAGGGGAACATGGACGAAGCAACAACAATCCTGCCCAACCACCCCCAAGCGCAGTGAGTGCTGATGTCCTTGCGCTTTCCCGATGCTGCTGCTCTTGGTTGGAGGCACATTTTGCTGATAATGTGTCCCATTTCAACCACACATTCCGAACGGATCCCTGTTTAGTTTTCCCTTTCGGTATGCTAAATGTTATACTGCTCTCTCTCTCTCTCTCTCTCTCTCTCTCTCTCTATGTCTGTGCTCTCTCCATCTCGCTTGCTTCTATTTTTCATCAACCCGGTTGCTATATTTGTAGCGCTCTCTTTCGTCACATCATTCCATCTTTATTATATCCCCGTTTTGCGATAAACGGACCTGTGAAGATGCACATGGTGCAAGGATAATCTCGGTCTCGCTGGGATTAATATACGAGCAGCTATATGTATACGTGTGTGTATGTGGTTATTCGCTAGATTTCATCCAAACCAAAACAAGGGGAAATAAAGTGGGCTGAATCTGCAGAGTCGTACCGAATCAAAACATAACAAGCGAAGATAACAATATACTAGTGTGCGAACACACACACACCATAATGACACACTCACGCAACACAATCAGAAAAGAGGGATATAACACAATACATACCACCAACAAAACCATCCCTCTCTTTTCATCTCTTTTCCCCAAGCGCCAGTTCAAGATTCGACCACGCGACGAGTGCGTTACTAAGCAATCCACTTACCGGCTGCACTATAAACCGAACCGACAGTGTGGCATCTCCCTTGGCAACAGTATCTTCCGTCCACAAGCTGCCCCATTGTACAGCGCGCTCTGAGTATGTTTGTATGTGTGTGTGTGTGTGTCTGTCTGTATATAATAACACATTCATTTTCATATCGACGTTACTGTAATATGAACATCTCGCGGGAATACGGTACCTCTCCCCAAAGGGCAACTACTTCCTCTCCCCATCCACATACTCCTGCTTTCCTCTCTCCATTTCAAACACGGTTCGGATCTGACCGTCACACTTTAGCTACAGTTACTACTACACATACACACATACACACACATACCAGTAGATTGTGCGTGCTCCCACAAACAGTTCCCACCTTCTCCCCAGCTGTCTGCAAGGATGCTTCGATGAAGCCGGGTGCCGTACAGAAAAGGGGGGTGCGAAATGGAATTTTGGAATCGAATGAATCCTTCCGCTTGCGTGATTCCACCCACACGCCCCCACTACCCCAACTACGACCGGAGAGGGTGGCGCGAAGGATAGTTGATAGTCGCATCGGCACACCGACCCATACATACGCATGCATGGGACCGGTACAACAAAACGAGAGAGTGATACAGAGAGAGAGAGAGAGAAAGAATGATGAGAGAAACGAACCCTCATCCCAGCAACCCTTGACAGTGCAACAGCGAAGGGACGAAGGGAGGGAGGAAAGCGGAGCCCCACGGCACATGGGACACACTAACAAACATTTCCACATTTTCGGTCTCTCGTGAATTCACCGCGAAATACCCGTGGCGTGAAGAGCCAAAATCGAATGCTTCTTCCCCACTGCCCTCTCACCTTCCCGCACCGATTGCACCCTTCCCCTTCGGTTGAGTGCTCCGACGTGTGCGCCGAAACGGTACGGTCTGTTCCCCAGGGAAAATGCGCGCCAAAATTTGACTCCCTCACTCACCCTCTCCCTGCCTAGCACTCCTACCCCCTTCCCCACCTAGTCCAATTCGTTCAACAGTCCGCTCCCGGTGGAATTCATCGGTCCGCTGTTTCGCTGTGCAGTTCGACGTCCGCCGCCGTGTATATCCTTGCGAGAGGACGGCGTTGTTATCGAAAGGTCGAAAAACACGTTGCGCCTACTGTGTTATGGTGTTTTCTTTTTTCTTTCTTTTTTCTTTTGTTTTTTTT
>AXCO02010611.1:0-11035 GCA_000473525.2 Anopheles melas
CACCGACTCTGTTTTCCAATCGATTATTTTTGCAACCGCCCTCCACCCTTCCGGGGAAAAGTGGGAGAAACTTGGTGCGATTTTGTTGCACGGCTACCACCGTTTAGTGAAAGGGAGCAGCAACCGGAAGAAAAGTTGGAAAAGAGAAAAACACAAAAAAGAAAAATGTCTTGAAAACTCCCCCATTGGGCTGGGGGGGGGAGGGGGCTTACTTTGAACGGCTCTGTTCCGTCCCAGCGATCGAAATATGCAACCAATTTGCATACGATTTATGAAATTGGTCTTTCAAAAGATTGGGGAGGGTGGGAAGGTGAAAGGAAGGTGTGATGTTTGCAAGACTTTTCCTTTTATTCTCTTTTCTGTGTGGGCATCTTCGTCTTAAAACGATTGTTTCATTCACTGCTCGATTGCAAATGAACTGCCCGGTGTGCGTGTGTGAGTGTACGCGCTTCAAACACCGCCGCGCAATACAATCGTCGTCGCCCCCGCTTGCGTAAAGCGCGTGTGTCTTGACACTGGCGCTTTTTCACGCCCCCCCCCCACCCACCCACAACACCCATGACCCTGAGAACGCACCGCCGAATGAATTTTCCCGAACCGCACCACCGTGTCGGAAAATGACATCACTCCGCTGTGTGCCGCTGAAATCTTGCTTCTCGCTTGCGCTATGGCAACGGGCGGTGCGCACTACCACCACCACCACCTCTCAGTCACGTTGACCCACTGCTCGATTGCAACAGCTGCAATCGGGCGGCAGGGGCCTGTCCGGTCAAGGAGAGTCGAGAGAAGGCGGTGGTCTTATCGAATATCTATGAATCATCAAAGAGGGCTGCAGAAGGAACTTTCTTGCAAGAGGGTGGCCATTTTTCCAGGAGGAAATGTTTCCTCCTTTTTTCCGACGCAAGCCCGTGTGCGTCATATCGGGAGCAGCATTCTTGCTTTTATTTTTACTCTTTCTCTCTCTATCTTTGGGTTTTCTTTTCACTTTAGTCACAACAAAGGGTGATTGCACACATTTTCTTGCACCAAACGCAGGGAGAGGACACACACACGCGCGCAGGGCTTTTCGTTTTCCACACTCCAAACACCAACCAAACACACAAACTGGGGGAGGTTCGTTCCTACGCATTTTCATTCTTTTCCACTCGCACTCTGTTCCTCCTGCCGAGGGTGACGCACATACACACACACACACAGGGCCTACTACTTGTGCATTGAGGAAAACTGTGCCCACATACGACGACGACGACGACGACGACGCTCGCACACACAATCACAATCAGTCCGTTGGCAAAGGGTGTCGCCTCCCCTGCCGAGCCAGCCCGAGATGTGACAAACAAGCCGGTAACGTTTCCCCGTTTTGCTGGAATAAAAGGACCTGGCTGCCTTGTATCGAACGTACATTCCTGCACCGACGTCATCCACGAAGAAGATATTCTTTTCACCTTCAACACATGTTGTTTTTTTTTAATCTACTGCTGCTGCCCTTTCTTCGCAAGCAAGTTCTATTGCGTGTCTGCCGGGAGTTGCCGTCCGGGAGGACAGGGCAAAAACCATTTGTCTCCACAAACACTTTTTCCTCTTCCTCAACACCAGCGCACCTTTTCTTGCCACACCTGTCCACCGCGCCGCCTCGCACCAGCTCGCTCTACACCGGACGCATTAATTATCAAACCAAAATAAACGCGAAAAGGGCTTACATTCATCAAAACAACAAGATACCAGCACGAAACAGTTGCTTCGTACTCTTTTCGGAGAGTTTTTTTTTTTTGGCTACAATCACACGCACAGACACACACATACACACAGAGACAGGCCAGACGATGGTCGGGCGCACGTCCACCCTCGATGCGTGCTGGAACAATAATAGAGAGAGAAAAAAGCATACACAAGCGCCGTACCTAGCTGACAGCTTCCACTTGACAGCTCCGAACCCGTCGTTTCCCTTCCACTCCAAAGGTTTTCTCGGCCGCCCTTCACGCCCTTTCACGCAACAACAAACCCAAAACCCCGAAACAACTTGTAACGCACCCGCAGCGGGAAAGAGATGGCTTCGGATCGATAACGCTTTCTTTCTTTCATTCCCCTCTATTAGTTTTTCCCATGTAGCATTTTTTTATTGGGATTCACGTCACTGGAAATGTTGGACGAAGTACGAAGAGAATCACAAAAAGGAGAAGTAAAATAAAAATATTTTAAACAAATCATCCTATTTTGTGCAAATTTCACTGCAAACACACACACACTTCTTGCAGCATTTCGAAGCGTTACATATCCTGAATCACCCGTTACGCACCTACTCAACCAACCAGCACTGTCCGTCAGTCCAGCTGTCAACGCCCTCCCCCCTTCCCGAAGTAAACAAACCCGCTGTCAAACGAAAAACCTGAAAGCTCTCAGCACACTGCTAAATTGCACCCAAAACGTAAACAGATAAATTTCTTGCCCGGTAAAATGTTTCCCACCCTGCTGTATGGCCGCTGTGTGCGCTTGAATTGGAAATCGGTTGTGTTTTTAATGATGTCGCTAATCCTGTCACACATTCGCATCACCCAGTCGTGTGAGTAGTATTGCCCATTGAACCATTCCCAGCTCAGCCGCTGAACTGTTGTTTTCATTTCTCGTTTCATTTTACCCCACAATGCAGCCGTTAATTCCAACAATCCTGAGGTTACTGTAAGTATAAAATATTCCTTTTAACTAAACAGTCTCATCTAATGCTTCTTTGTGCCCTTTTAGCCCACCAAGCTCGAAAAAATCAGCTCCGACACGGACCGATCGGCTGTAACCATCAACTCGAGTGTATGTAAAAGCAAAACAAAGTCTCTTCTTATTCACTCTGTTCAACAACAAACGCATCCGCTAAACCTTCTCCAACCACCCCCATTTTGCAGTCGAAATCATCCTCCGACACTAGCCACTGCCCGAACGATACGCTCTGCACCGATCTGCCCAACTCCTGCCTGCAGTGCACGTACAACCCGCAGTGTGTGTACGGGGCGGAGATTAACGTGACCTGCGTGCCGAAAACGAACGTGCTGTGTCACGCGGACCGGCTGAAGACGGCGGCCCAGAACGAGATCAGGCGCACGATGGTGTGCCGGTACTGCTACCAGACGGAGCGCTGGGAGCACGGCTGCGAGCAGAAGGGTGGCTGCAACTCGATCGACTCGCAGTACAAAACCAACTGCACCGTGCACCCGGAGCTGCTGTGCATGGGCCATCGCACCTTCATGAAGAAGATCCCGTGCAACTGGACGCAGGGCTACCGGTGGTCGACCACACTGATCCTGAGCATCACGATCGGCGGGTTCGGGGCGGACCGGTTCTTTCTCGGCCACTGGCAGGAGGGCATCGGGAAGCTGTTCAGCTTCGGCGGGTTGGGCGTGTGGACGCTGATCGATGTGCTGCTCATCTCGCTGCACTATCTCGGCCCGGCCGATGGTTCACTGTACATCTGAGCTAATAGTAGTAGTAGCAGCACCAGAAGCAACCAGTAGAAGCAATAATTGTGATACATCAGTGGCGTTAGTATTAAACACACACACACACACACACACACACACACACACACACACACACACGCTAAAGGAAGGATTAAAATTTTACGATTTTTTTATTGATTTTTTCTGGGTTTTACAAGTTTCGACATTGTTTCCGTGTCTTCTGCTCCAAAACACGCTCCCGCTCTCTCTCGCTTCGCTTCTTCGCAGCTTTACACGTTCCAGACCGAGTGAGTGCCGCGGCCACGGCTTCGAACAATCCGCACAGAGGCGCGCGCGTGTGTGTGTGTGTGTGGTACACACGGTGGCATCACTTCCCGCCAGTTGGAAACCAGTTGTTCCCAGTGGGGGGACTAGAGGATACACACCAGCCAGTACACACACACACACACACCACGTTGCACACGATCTGCTCCAGGCCGGGGCACGCACGCACGCACGTGGTCCAATGAAACGTAATCGTCATCTTGCGCGATGTTTAATGCATTTTAGAAGATGTTGTTAAATGACGTTCAAAAGAAAATGTTGATGTGTTGTTTAAACACAATCGCCTCTCGGGTTCTTTTTTCTGTTGTTCCTTTCTCTCTCCTAGCTAGCTTTCGGGGTCTCATTTGATGTTAAATCTCTCTCTCTCTCTCTACTGAATCTTAGTCCCTCCGTGGGTTGTGTTCCTCCACTACTGCGCGCCGTATATATGTGTATACTGTGTCGCTGTTGTTTTCTCTTTAGAGTTATGTTGTATCAATCGTTCACACTACTGTTTTCATTGCTTAAACATTAATAATGCGCTTCTTGCGTTTCATTTCATATTTTTAAGAGGATGCGTTGATCCATATAGCTTGTATGTGTAATTGTTGTTTTGCTTCATCGATCTGGTAGCGCTCGTATTTGTTTCTTTGCATACCGATTTTTCAACTCCACCACCTGCGCGTCTCGTTCTAAAACAACAACCGGGTGGATGTTTTTAGCTGTGTTCTTCTACAGTTCGCGTTCAACATACTACATTGCATATTGTTTTATATGTTTTACATGCTGTTTTTTTTATGAATAATTCCATAGTACTTTGCTGTTCTCGTGTTATCATTAAATGTAACTGTTCTTCAATAGATCTTTCTCTTCTTATCTTTCTTGCTGTTGCGGGTACTTGTCGCACACAGGCAAACTGGCCCCTTTCCTTCCTTCCTTCCTTTGCTTGGCATATTAAAGTCCAATCCTTGCCCATTACTACCATGTTTCATTTTCTTACTTCTTTCCTTTTCTCGCTCCTTTTATTACACCTCTAGTACAGATATTGTTCTTCTATGTATGTGTGTTTGTTTGCTTGGGTTTTCCTTATTTAATGTTGGATTTTGCTTGCTTATTTATTTCTTCATTAGTTTTGAAATATAGTAGAGTTGTTTTGTTTTGCATTTTGTTGTATGCAGATTTTCTTGCTTTCCTCTCTTCCTTGTCCACTCTCTCTCTCTTTCCGTGTTGCTTCATTTCTTATTTGCTTATGTTGTTTAACTCTTGTTATCGGTTGACTAAATATATGTGTATGTTGTATGTTGCTTTTCTTCTTAGTTTCATTTCTGTTTCAATTTGATAGTTTAATATAAAGAAGAGGGGGGAAAACGGACACACAAACACACACTCGCACACTTCCTGGTGGCAAACCGATGTTTTGTGTTTAACGCTACACAGAATGCTGCGCGCTATGTGCCTGTGTGATAATCTATTGTAATGCAATCGTTTAAATGTGTGTTACTGTTTTTTTTTCTGTTATTTCAAATTCAAACAATACCACACGCTTCTTTTTCGGCTTTTCACACTCGTTTTGCTTTCTAAGAGTGGCAGTAGCTCAAGCAGTGGGTTTTTTCTTCATTTTAATAGGGTTGTTATACACTGCTTTGAATTTCATTCCTCTTTTCCTCTAATACCAGCGCTCGCTTACAGACAATAAATGTGTATCTTGGTTGTATGAATAACTTGCAATCCTTGTTATTTGTGTTTTTTTTCTCTCTAAATTTCTTATGTATGCCCATTTCTCGGTCTTGAACTTTCACACATGCACATAATTCATCAAAATCGAGGAAATGGTAAAACACAGGAAAAACACAAACCTTATCTAGTTTCTAATAAAATTTGTCTCACGCGCTAGAGTTGCCAGTGTACCTGAGGAGTACGAAGAAAAGGGCTCCCCAATTTCTTGGTCGTACTGTCCTGCCCTCCCCCGACTGTTCGACTTGCTGTTCCATGCGCCAACGGAACTACTCACGTGCATGCGGGCGCACGGTTTGGGGCTCGGTTGATTTTGGACCTCAAAAATCCCCAAAACCAGGAGCGCACAGGTACCGCCACCACACAACACGAGATACGAATCGAAAGACCCCGATCGAATGCTAAAAATATCCTCTCGCCGTTCCACGATGCACGGCCATACACGCAAGCTATGGGGGGAAGGGGGGGGGGGGGTTCGAGCAATGGCTGTCTATTTTCGAACCGAGAACGAGCACGCGCGCGCGCTCTCATGCTCGCGCCGCCTACTGTTCCTTCGGATAGAAATGCCTGATTAGCCACGTTTATTCAGAGTCCGGGAGACAGCAATACCAGCCGGGAGACAGCAGCAGCAGCAGCCCTATCATCATCATCATCATCATTCCTCCCAATACACCGTTGAATATGATAGATGCGCGTGAGACAACATACAGAGGGCTGTGTGGTGTATGTGTATGCAGTGCGCTATTATAATAAAACAAACAAACACTACAAACTGATTTTAAAAGCAATAGAATCCAATTAAACACCTTTTTCTTTGTACGATCTTAAGCTTAAGGTAAGGATGTAGCGCTATCTAAAAATGGTTTCAAAGCCGGGCCCGGATTGCTGGCGGGGGAGGGGGGGAGGAGGCAAAGTGGAAATGATTAAAAAAGCCGATCACAACACAATCGGGAGGAAAATCAAAACATCGCACAAACTGGGTGTTGTGGGTTGTGTGAGCGGAAGGCAAGACAAAAGCGGAGGCAAAATGGACAAAATGCAAATCCGCAAACGCCAATGAAAACAATTGCCGGCGCGCTTATCACGTACTGCCCCGGAAGAGAAAATGGCGACAGCCACAACACAACACGTGATCGCAGCACTACGCACCTCTCGCGCGCCGCTCGCTTGGATCTTTTTTCATCGCCTTCTTGTCCATTCACCACCGATGCGCTTCCGGCTACTCTCCCACAGCCTACTAACTGTCCATTTGCAGATTTTTGCCATGCTCTGAGGTTCTCTAGTTGTAACGTTCTCCCCCCTCAGACCCATTTTCAGTTACTTCTGTTCTGTGTGGTTTTCCATACTTCAACTAACGCAATTTCTACACACAACCAAAGCCAAAAAGCCTCACACCGAGTGAGTGGTGCAATTGTTTCCAGCACAGCTTCAAAGTTTTCTCTTCCTCATTTAGTGCTAATGGTAGTGTGTAATAATTGCTAACCTAACCTTCACACGCCACACGCACGAGGCTGAAACGTTGGTTGGATGTACACCTAGAATGGGTTTTCTTCGTTCGCCAAGCGGTTCGTTTTTCGTTCCCTTCTCGAGCACATTTTTAGTTGCAATTTTCCATTCCAACCTCGTCACGCTTGATGGAGTGTACGTGTGTGTGTGTGTGTGGTGGTTGGTTGCTGCTAGTTGCCACTCGGCTCTGCTGCTCGTCTCTACCTTTTCCACGTGCACACACTTTTCCTCGCACATACTAGACTGGGTGTTATGTTATTTTAACTGCAAACCAAACCAACTAACAATATTAAATGGAACAATTGTTATTTGCAACACTCAAACGCACTCGCATCTTTTTTTCCTCTGGTTAATATAGCTCTTTTGCGGTTTTTGCGTTATTACTTGACGGACGCGAACCAACACGGACACAACACACGTGGTGATGGTAGGTGCGGTCCTTGCTTACTAGATTATAATTTCAAGCTTAAATCGTTTCTATGTATGTTCTTCCAATCCCGTCTTGCTGCTCTTTGCAATTGTAGAGCCTTCTGCTTTACCGGCCGGTTTAAATTCCAGGAAGGAACGTATTTCCAAATGGATTAAAAAACATTGTATTCCTAAAAAAGCAATCCTAAATTTGCTCCTAAATAAAACTCATTTTCAGGCGGCTGAACTAACTGAACCGATTTATGTATGGTTATATGTGTGGTTTTCTTTTTAGTATCGAAACAGGTTCCAGTTGCAAGCCGTTGTCATGTGTGAATGCACAACGCAAGCGTTATTTAGCGTGTTTGTAATATTAAGGAAATAACAACAGAACATTGTTCTCCTTTCACAGACACACATCACAACAACACCTGAACCGAGTTCCATTTTCTGCACTGGTTTTTCGCTGCTTCTAACCCTAACTCTGCCATTTTTAACCCGGCATTACCCTTATGCCTTGATTTTAATCTTCATCTTCTTTTAATATGCCGCATATCATCGATCGATCATTCCTCGTACGAAGCCGCTGTCTTGATCGGATGGCTTGATATCTTCGTATACAGGGCGGATGTTTTTTGCTCTATCGGTACACACCTGTGCGCTACCACTTTTTGCTTTGCTGGGGAAGGAAATGCTGTTTGCTGACAGGCAGTGTGTTCCGCCATCAGCCAAACACACACGCGCGCAACGGGATGTATCGATCGTCCTCCATTCTAGCAAGGATCTTTCGCTATGGAAGGAGACGACGCACGTGTGTGCCCCCCTCAAACAAAACACGTGGCGACAGCAGCAGCCACTTGATATCTGCGATATTCTTATATGTTTTTAAGCAGGCAGCTGATGATGATGGTCATTTCCTTGGCTTTGCATCCCAGGGATCTTACGAAAGGGTAATTATTTCGCTGTTGTACAAAGGAATAGCGAAGATAGACTCTGGGCTCCAAAAAGGGGCTCAAACGAGGGCATTTTTTCTTTAAATCTTACTATCCTTGCTCCTAACTCTGTACCTCCGTGCCATGTTTTTAAACCAATTAAACTCTATTTATTACTCATATGTGTTCCGTACTTCCAATTTAGGGTCATGGGCTCCTCCGGCGGGTGTGAAAGCCCCGCTCCCCATATTTTAGCCTGTTTACGTTTGGTTGTTTGTAAACGATTATGTGCAATCGTGTGTGTATGGGCGTGTTTGTATGGTTAAAATTATTAAATCTTCTTCTTTTTTATTATTTTATATCTCCTTTCCTCTGGTTTTTATCCATTTCTCCGCGTCTTTTGTTTCCTTACTCTTCTGCTTCTGCTTCTACCGTGTCATACCATTTAGTCCTATCGAACATTCTATTATTCATCATGCACCGAGAGATCGGGACCACCGAAGGGAGCGCGCGCGCGATTAGATAGTGATGGTCGCTCGCGCACACGCACGCAATGTCTTAGCTAGCTTGCGCGATGATCGAATCGGAGGAGGCGGCGATTGTGCGGCGGTCGGTCGTATCTTCGAGACCGCCTGCTTCTGTTCTGCTTGCTTCTTTGCTTAACATATGTATGCTCGCTTTGCTCTAACGACGTTCGCTAGTATGCTTCTTCTTCATATGCCTACTAACACACACACAAAACAATACGCGCGGTAGTGGAACAAGTTCTCAGTTGGAACGCACGGGTTGTTGGTTCTTATGCTGGAGGGGGTGTGGTGTACTTACGCAATTCTTTTCCTTGCTGGGGTGTCGGTGCTGTTTCCTTCAACACCCAAAATTCCTTCCCGTTGACGGGGGATGATTCACGGAGACGGAGAGGGATAGCTGTTCCTCGGTGCATGTTGGTTGGCCCGCCCGCACGATGTTTGCGCTGGAATGGTGTTCGCGGTGTGCGCGGCGCGCCTCCGCTCGAGAGCGGCTCTACGCATACAGGATGCGCGCAGGTCTTGGTGATGATTAAGTGATGGGGGGTGGAGGAGGCTGGGGGTGAGATGGCCGCCACCTTACGCCGAGCTCTCGGTTGTCGTGTTCTGCACGGCACTGTTGTTGCCACCGGCGTCGTTGCGCGGGCGCTGCGGGTTGCGGCCACGGCGCGGGAACCGTCCGCGTCCACCGGAGCCGCGGCCCTGCATGCCACCGCCCCGGCGCGGTGCCATCTGCTCCTGGCCGCCACCGTTCTGCTGGTAGTCGGCCTGGTAGTCCGGCCGGTAGCCACCGCGGCGCGGTCCGGGCGGTCCGCCCATGCCGCCGCCGCGTCCACCACTGCGATAGTTGCGGCGGAAGAAGCGGCGCGGGCCGCCACCGCCGCGACCACCCTGACCGCGCATGCCTCCGTTGTCGTCCATCATGTTCTGGTCCATCTGGCCGTTGTCACCCATCACCATGTCGCGGCGGGGACCGCGCGGTGCCGGGCGGGAGTAGTACAACTGGGCGAACACGCCACGTCCACGGGGACGGTAGCGGCGCGGTTGCTGCTGCTGCTGTTGCTGCTGCTTCACGGACTGCTGCTGTTGCTGGGGCTGATGTTGCTGCTGCTGTTGTTGCTGGTGTTGCTGCTGCGGCTGCTGCTGCATCTGGCCGTCGCCGTTCTGCTGCTGCCCGTCGCCCTGACCGCCCTCGAGCTGGCCGTCCTTGCTGCGGGTTTGGCCCGGCCGGCGCTGGCCACGCTTCAGCCACCAGTGGCGGAAGCCGCGCCGCTTCTCCGCCGCGTACTGGCTGCCCTTCACCGGCTCGCCCTGCGGCCCGGTCACGTTGGCCGCCTCGTTGCCCTTCTCGCCGATCACCACGTCGAACTCGACCTGCTCGCCGTCGCCGACCGACCGGACCGCCTTCTTTGGGTTGTTGCGCGCGATCGCCGACTGGTGCACGAACACGTCCTCCTGCGTGTCGCCCCGGTTGATGAAACCGTAGCCGCTCTTCACGTTGAACCATTTCACCACACCGGTCACCTTCGTCGCAATCACCTCCTTCTGGGGCTGGGCGGGTGCGGCGGCGGCGGCAGCGGTAGGGGAGCCGGCAGCGGCGCCCGGCTTCTGACCGGCATCCTGTTCCGGTGGGGAGGCGGGCTGTGACTGTGCCGGCTGGTCACCGGCAACCGTTTGTTGCGGCTGTTGCTGCTGTGCGGCCGGTTGCTGCTGAGGTGCTGGCGCTTGCTGCTGCTGCTGCTGCTGCTGCTGCGGCTGCTCAACGCTGGTCTGCTGCTGCTGGTCAGCCATGTTGCGAAGGAAACGTTCTAGAGCTTACCCCCTTTGCTGCACTGCTGCGTTAATGGCGGCGCGACAATCGACACGAGGGCGACGGATCGGGTGGAAAGATGGCCACGCGGAAACTGAGAACCGAAACTTTTCCTGCGAGCTGCCGCAAGGGTGTTACACGCGATGATGGCGGAGATGTAGGTGGCGATGGTGGTGGTGATGGTGGTGATGTTCTATAACCTGCACGCACACCGCTGCTCGGGGAAGAATTTTCGCTGGAGACACGGTAATGCTCGGATCTTATGAGCGCGATTCCACTGGGCCTGTGATTTTAACCTGCTGCTGCTGCTGCTGCTACGATGTAGAGTTGAACGCGGTAGTCATACTACGTGGGAGCGAGCGTTTTTTTTTT
>AXCO02010615.1:0-11010 GCA_000473525.2 Anopheles melas
TTCAATATTACCGTTGCCACGTTTAAATATTCATGTCTGTTATCAAATATATAGCAAGTAAGGTTATTTTAAGTATTACTTATATTGCAAAGGCCCCTGCGCGCGCCACGGAATTATCTTCAATAAATAAATAAATATATTCCTAACCAAATAAATTCGAACCTTTTCATCAAAATTGTTTGTATTGCTAATAGGTACATGGAAACAATGTACAGTGTTATTTTAACGGTAACCTTAGTCATTTAAAAAGTAATTGTTGCAATTCAGTTAGTCATAGCTGCACTGTGCAATTTAAATTGAAAATATTAAATTAAAAAAAATCAAGTTGTCAAATTCGAGACTAATAAAGCAACGTAGCAAAGACAGTGATTAAATTTACTTCTAAAGAATTCCCTGTGGTCATGGACGTGTAGTAAAGTAGAGCAATGTTTTCATTAAATTTTAATCAATGCTTCGTCATGATCACCTTTTCCTCCCATCCTAAGGGAGTGTAATATGATTCTAAGCCACGGAAACTTCAACATTGGTTCGTCATTGGCATATTCTATGTTTCTGCTTCCTTCGTGCTGACGGCGTACATTCTGCGTGTTTTTCTTTAGTTCTCCACAACGCTTGTTTACATTGTTAAAACGTACCGCACGTGGCCGCAGTTTAATGTGGTTTCAGTGATAGAATAATATTCATATGATAAGAAGATTTGCTAGCCATGCCCAAGTATTTACATTAAATTGTATTTTTTGAGCACGCAATCTTTATAGCTCTACTAGTATCGTTTATAGATGGGAAAAAGATGTCCAGTTGAAGTATACTCAAGTGTAGGTGAAGAAAGTATAAATAATTTGAGGACTCTGGTTCAAGATTACATTGAGAACAATTTTGTAAACCATCCTAAAGATAGCAAATTATTGCTTTAAAGAAATTTGAAATGATGAGATGAAAGAAAGGCTGTAACTTTAACATCGTATAATGGTACGAAATCGCTTTGGCTGCCAAGAAGGTTCAGTATAATTAAAGTGCTAAAGAGCCTGCCTTTCAACATACTGTAAAAAAAACCTTACCTCATCGTTTCGTAAAAGAGGGATCCCCTCCGAACCTTCTTTTATGTTGCGAGAAGCACGTTTCAGACGACACACGAACTCACACCCTCAAAATTGACAAAAACACATTGATCGAACAGAAACCTTACGTTCTAAAAGTGTTGCGAAGGAACTTACCTGAAACGATAGAAAGGAGGGAGAGAAAATAAGAATTAAAAAAAGGGCGATATCATTTTACGATCAAAATAATGGAAAATTAGCAACAAAGTGACACTTTCTTTTTCCCACATTTTCCGTACCAGACCCCCTATGATACGAAAATAAGTTATTAAGATTGATAAGTGAAAAGGCTCAGTCATTGAGCTTTTCTTTTCCACGGCTTCTGTTTTCACGCTTATTAGCATTGTTGAGGCGCTGCCGCTGCTCCTCATCAATCTTAATTCGATTGATGCGAATTTTATGATCCTTAGTGCAGTGTGTGTGTGTATGTGTCTGTGTGTTTGACTTGTGGGGTGAAACGAATTCGCCGATCGTAAAAATAAAATAATTTCATCGATTGCACTTTGGTGCACAACACCCGGCGACAACGACGAACGCACCGATGACCGTCCATCAGTTATTCCGTGGCCGTATCGCGTCGCGTGAAGTCGTTAAAAGAAATTCATTTCGGCATTTCGGTTGTTGCACTTTCTTCCGCACACGGTTTATGAGGTACGAACCAGCCACCGGTACACATCGTATGTTTACATGCGTTTTTATTTATGATTATTCCCGTTTTATGATACTGCGAGGTACTGCAAACCACCGGACGGACACTGTCGCTGGAGGCATGCGGTGTGGAGCGGGGTTTGATTTCATTTACGTGAGTATTAAATGCTCGTAAAACTCTTTTGGTGGTGGCATTTTTTGCCACTGGATGTGTCGCACGGTAGTACGGTGAAATTTGGTCACAGTCAGATCCTCCATTCAATTACGTGTAATCTGCTACATTTGTTTTTACTACTACCGTTTGCTTTGCAAACTGCTTGTTTTGTTTTTGTTTTCTGCTTCGACAGCGCTGACACTAGAAACAGACACAAACAGACTGCTGACCCTGAAATGGTGCTGGGTAGTAAAACCAAAACTATTTCAGGATATTTGTCTACCCTAAACGATGCTTGGAAGCGAGGAAGATGTAACAACAGTACATTTCAGGTCAAACCATTACACAAATATGACAAGCAAACCAGTCCAGCGAAGCAAAAACGAAAAAGGGTTCCATGTACATTCACTGTATTCCATGGACAGCCAGAGCAGATGTATTACAGTGCAGCCAGTCGCTGACAGGTGACTTTGCTGACCGTTAAAGGGGGTACATCTCCACCGAGCAACAGTGTCCATGAGTAGGCAAATTACATGGCACACTCAACGCGCGAACATAGCTGGATAGCAAGAACGGATGAACTAAGCGTGATGAAAACTGTGGCCACCAAATGGTCACGGGAAATTGATAAGCAGACTGTCACCAGTTTTACGCCCGATAGGATCCAATGCGATGGAAAAGCTCGTTCGAAGTTTTATGAATACAAATAGTTGGGTGTACATACTTGATATGATGTTGTGTGTGATTTTTTTTCAATTTCCTTTTTTCTAGCTCTATTCGCTTCCGTTATAGGGCATCAAACTGTCTGACATCGTGTCCCGGTGTTTCGAGAGTTTTCGAGAAAACTTTCTTTCCTTTGCCAAGTGGCAAGATTGAGTTGTTGAACCAAATACTTTCTAGCACTGTTTCCCTCTCGCTGTGTAAGAATGTTCCGGCTTGGTTGGAGCATCCTTCTTGTGCATGAAGAGACAATAAAAAGGGAAGCTACTGAGGTTATCTTCACTGAAACATGTTTGACGACATATTACTTCGGTTGAACCATTGTTTTAGTTTAGTTTTTATCTTTGGTTCATATTTACTTTGTCCTTACAGTTCTTACTGTCGTTTAGAAAAAAAAACCCATCATACTCGATTTTGCAATACTTTTCATCCATATCGCGCCGGTCCATGACTTCATGTAACCTGTTTAAAAAGTGAAACAAAGCAACACATAGTAATATTTCCCCAATATGACACCGACTGAACCACAAGTCAATCGCGGGTAGCAACAATTGTTCTTGCACAATTCGAAATCGTACGTGACACATTCAATGGCAGCGGCGGCGCTACGCATGCCACAATTACGCTACACCGGTGTTCGAACCGCCTACTACAGGACTGATCGGACATTCCAAACCATTGTCATCAATAAACAATTAATGATACTGGCAATGTACTTGGCGCGGGTGGTTAGTTGGGAACTCATTGTGTTTTATGGTAAACACCTGATTTTGACCAAATTCGTTGGCGTTCGCTGGCCCGCTGTTAACGTTTGAAGGCCGGAAGGCACGAAAATGATGCATTGCATGCTTAATTTAAGCTGAACCACGACTGCCCGTGACACGTCGGGAAGCTCAAAATGTCCAAAACAGTGTCGTCGACTTTGTATGCGGCCATAAATCAAATGCGTTTTATTAACCTACTTTAATCATAAATAAGATGGAAACATTGAGTTCGATTTATAAATGATTCATAAGATATACTTCATATTAAAAAAAAGCTAGATAGCATGCACTATCAGTAGCCGTTTTTAAAACCAATTTTTATGCCATCTTTTACATAACCGCCACTCACTTTGCAATAGCTCACTGTGCAACGAAGTTATTATGAATGTTTTATTTTGCGGCATCAAATTTTCCGTTGTTTTGCACTGGCACCCCCGTGACAAATGTCTCTTAATCAAATTCCATTCAACATTCACGAACCGACAGCAAGGAACGGCATGTGGAGTGTGATACTGCGGTCGGGGCACACTAGCGTCCCTGGAGGTTTTAGCGACGCATGTGTCTAAAATTAGATTCCAGGTTCAAGTTCAGCGCCGCACCTGAGCGGGTGCTTGCGTAGTCCATGCGCATCACATTTACGCGACTCCATAATGGAACGCGATTGCATTAGGTGGCGTGGACGAATCAAACACCCGCCCTCACCAACCAACCCCACCCCCCAGCCCAGGAAGCAACCGAGACCGAGACGGTCTAACATTTCAGCGAGCAGGCCCCGCTGCTGGACACGCTGTAACGCTTCGGGTTGTGTGATTTGTCGTATTTTCAATCACACGCAACCATGATTATACTAGGAGGGTGGTCTTTACTGGGCCTCGAGGAGGAAGAGAGAGATAGAGCGAGAGATGAGAGGAAGCTACGGGAGCGTGGTGTAGCGTGACAGGCCGGACAGTCACTTATGTCGTATCGAAAGACAAATGCAAATAAATTTTAATTCCCTCCGAAATGGGTAGCTCGTGGTCGTTTTTCTTCTGTCCGAAGCTTCATCTTTATTCCACGTACGAACAGTGGTGGCACACGATGCCAGAAGGAAGCTTGCAAATGGGTGGCTTTATTTTTTTATTTTTCCTGCCATGCACTGAATTCATTCAACATTGAGGGAAGCTTGTACGAAGGTTTCAGTGTATGGTAATCTTTGATCCCGATAGTTTTGGTGGCAAAAATTGCACAAGTGATAATCTCAAATCGCGAGTTCGAAAATTCAATAATACCCATTACTTTCCTGTTGTCCTTCATAATTTTCATAAACCCTGAAAAAGCTTATAGAAATATTGCTGCTAATTTTGCAATTAATTGTGGTTTTTGGAAGGTAAACCCGTCGCTTCACCACATTCTCTTGCCTCATCAACTCACTCACTGGCTTTAAATTACAATGGCATGATGCTGACACGCAGCGTACACCACGTAGCATGCTTTCGCAAACCTTTTTCGTGCTCATCGAACGGGCAGCTTAATTAGTTTTTCCCATAAATGCAGTACCGTTTGGAAAATGTAACGATATTTAACCTTTTTTGAAGAGCAAAGCAGCCAAGGTAAAAGGCATACACAGCACGTTGAATATGAAATTCACTTGCTGTCCCCAGGTATCCCAGGCCAAATCCAATATAAAAACATTGTTTCATCAAGCGGGGATGTGCAAAAATTGGTTTTACTCATGTGACATGGGATGCAACATTTTAGCAATGAATTTAACGTTGACACACATGGGACATTTTAATCGTTCATAGGGCAATTGTTCATCTTGGCACAGGGTGGAAACACATGTATCTCACATTTTTGATTGATGTAATACTGGGCAACTTTCGGTTAGGCTGTTTTTTTTGTATTTTACATGAACAAAAAAAAATCGCAGGCAAAAGGTATAGAAGGATACTCTACTCTTGATTTGCTTACTTTTGGGCTTATCATTTAATTTTCATCTTAAAAGTCATTCCCTTAAAAAGCGCTTTCATAACAAAACATTTTCCTATTTAAAAATTCCATATAAAAGTAATTTTGCTGTACAAAATAACTTCTTTTATATTCAAAGAGAAAGATAACTGGACACGTTAGATTAAATCATATCCTAATAGAATCACACACACACACACACATACACACATCAAGCCATTTATTGCGAGTTAGTTTGCTTGATCGCACAAATCCATATGGTGCGAAAATATTACACTGCTACCGATAGTATCACACCTTCAACAATGCAGCAGGGAAGAAGTGTCCGCGAAGGGAGCTGCATGAATGTTTGCGTATTCTACCGGCGTTAGCCACTTTGACATTTCATCGATCGGCTGACGGACTGCATCGCCGTTGGTGCACTGCGTCGCGATTTGATTGATACGACGAGGTGACTCGACGCTGGTGGCAGTTGTGGGAGAAGAGACGGCACGGGCCACGGCAACACAGGAAGGTTGGCTTATCGCAAATGCATTTGTCAGAAAATTAGCTACGTGCAGTGGCGGTTTAATCGTGCCGCCATCAAGTACCGTGCAGAAAGGGAGGGGGTTTGCAAAGTGTGCTTGCCTCGATGTAGCCCGTGCAAGCTCACATTGCACATTTGCATGCGGTCTTTTTCTACTTTGCCGCACTTCTAACCGCAACAAGATTTTTATCAAGCTGTGCTTCATTTTTTTCCGCTACTTAACTAGTCTTATGAAGGGAAATGTCGACAGCGGGAAAGAAGATGTGAATAAGCGCTTTCCAGTACTGGCCCCGAACGTTGACTTTTGGAGGTTGCTTTTGTTTGGTCTTGAGTGCAGTGCTAAAAATAGATTCGACCGATACTGTACAACAAGAGACGCAAGCAAGAGACGGAAAGAGTTGGATGAGGAGCATTGGCTTCAGTGTAGGCGTGTTGATGCGGGTAAATATTGATTGGATATTGCTGTCTTGGGAGGAATTGCACAGTAATGTTTCAAATTTTGCAATAAAATTTGATGCTTTGACATTCATGCATGCATTTTCCAAATAATTTCAACGGTCAGTGCATTGGGCAATTTGTTGAACGTGCTGCCAAATATTGTTGCAACTAGTTTGTTGTAACACATTGTACTTACTTGCATAGCTGAGGCCGACCTTTTCCTTCAGACTCTCGGTGAGGTTTGTGCGGGCCGAATCGGTGGAGAAGGGAGAGTAGGTAATGTTTTCGTGGCGGAAAAACTCCGCCATCGTGTTCATCAGCAAGTGGCCCGTTTGCGGTCCGGCCACGTTATAGTAGCTCTGCCGTTCGTAGAAATAAACCACGCGGTTCCAGTTGAAGCTGCAACGGAGCAAAGAGAAGTGAGCGTTTGTTAAATGAATAACAGTGACGTTTGACAAATTAATGAACCGTCCAGTTCATCGATACATGCTGTCAAAACTTTACCTATTAAAAGACTTGCTGTATTTATTTTGTTTGAGTGTTTGTTTTTAAATTTAGTCAATCCTTTCACTTTCCACTACGCACGTCTTTTTTTCAATTGATTCTAATCATAATATTTTTGCTACAATATTAAAGCGAAAGAAATACTTACTGCCGGATTAGTTCTATCATGAAGAATGCCATCCGCTTGAAACTAACCAGCCCCGTACGAATAAGCATATGAAACTCATTTTCACAGTGTGTCTTTGGCTCCTCGAAGTCAAATGTATATCCGGCTCCGGTGATCACCGGAATACCGTCATTATAGATGTATCGTGCAATTCTTGCAACAGGCGCTGTCAATATAAAAGCAGTAAGAAAAATAAAAAAATACTTGGTTAAAAGCAATATAACAATTTTTATAAACCCAATAAAAGATTCTTTCCGACACATTTGCCCATTTGCATTCATTCCGTGACGGTTGGGTTCATCGCTTTTTGCTTGTAACGTCTTGCATGGTTGTTGTCTTGGGAACGTAAGCTCTCCGCACGCAAAAGCACAACGACTGAAAGCTTTAAAGCACTCCTTAGCGCTACGTTACGTGCCCCGTTACGTTTCTTTCGGGCGGCTTCTTATGGAGGCGCATGGTGGTCCGTTTGTCGCTGGGATGAGTAACGTTGTTTATTTGATTGCTTCAAATTGCTTCGAACTCGATTTTATGACCACCAGGATTCATTCCATTACAATACGCTGCCCACTTTGAAACAAACGGGAAACGGTTTACGGCAAAAGTGAGGTCAACGATTGAGGATCGAATCCGGTGAATGGACCATCTGGGTGGTATTTATTGTTGCAATAATGTTGAACAATCACGTTCAAAGAGGTATTATTGATACCACGCAGCAGACTATGAGGGATGGTTTATTATTGCTCTATCACAGTCAAGTAGACGAATGTACTCTCGCATTATTGAAGTTAGAGTATTCAAAAACAACCAATAACGCGTTGAAAATATTGTATTTAATTGTTGTTTTATATGCGTATAAACCCTTTTATTAGATAAAATTATTTAATTTTTACAAAAACTAAACAAAAACTCTACTTTTCGTGACAAACGGAGGCGGATTTTACTTCCCACGGAGATCTTATCTCCCAGTGCTACCGTCACCGCTTGTCGCACGAAAATAATGATTGTATAGATAACGGACTAACAAAACCGACCCATCTAATGAGGACAAAAAGTGAATCGATATGCTTCCCGTCTCCTTCCCTAGCAGTAACAACAGCAGGTGTGATAGATAGCATTGTGATCCTACTTAATTTGATTTCATTCAGCAGCGCTCCAGCATTGTGGCCGGGGTTAATGATTGTCTGATGACGGTAGCAGCTTGAACAAACAAACTATAATGAACTTAATATCAGTCTGTCTCCGTATCAAGGTGATTTATAGCATAGTGTATCGAAACGGTCTGTAGCAGTGGATATACTTTGCTCACGAAGGAAGTATTAAGACCATGTGCTTGGAGTGGAGCATAAATTTGCCGCCATTATTTAATTAGTATTCAGCAAAATATATTACTTTTCAAAACCTTTGCCGCATATTTATTCTCCGGGGCGCTTTGGTATCGGAAAGAATAATTAACAATTAAGCATGACAAAATGCGCTGGCTTACCTAAAGCGAAATCACAGCTCGGTCCCAGTATGAGATGCCCGCAGTAGTCACTGCCGGTACCGTCCATCGCCATCACCGTCGCCCGGGCCTGTTCGCACCGATCGTCGAACGGGATCCAGCGAATGGCTACGTCGGCCGGTATAATGCCCTCCCGGCGGATGTAGCCTTCCGCCTTCTCGAGCACGGGCTGCACGCGGGGCAGTGATGCTTCCACGCTCGTGTTTGCCGGCATGATCACCACGATCCGCAGCTCGCAGGTCCACCCGGTGGCGGAGGCCGAGAGTGGTAAAGACACGTTCCCCCGTTCCGCGGCGAAGATGGTCGGGTTCATTCCGATCGGTAGCCGCCGACCAGCGTTCGACACGTCGTCGGGCGTCCTGCGTACACAGATCGCTTCGCACGGTTTCCGCACCAGCCGCCTGCAGCCCGACTCGACTGGGGCCGGTAGCAGCACGATTCCCAGCACAATCAGCGCGTACAGGAAGCAGACGCAGCGGTAGCACAGCACCCTTTTCCAGCCGGGCCCGCCGAACCAGCAGCAACGCGATGTCCTTGTGCACATGCTCACTAATGCGTTTTTGTGGTAGCGGCTTCGCATTCACAATTCACACCACTTTGTTTGGCGCCGTCGGCCCCACTTGTTGTTGTGCCGCCCTGTTCTGATTCAATCACACGGTGACGGATCTGGGCGGTTGGCGGGTTTTGTATCGGCTGTTGTTATTTCGTAACGACGTGGAACGATGTTTCGTCACCATTTTCTTGAAGACGATTCACCAAAAACCCCGAACGGAGTGTGCAGCACCCAATAAGCCGAAAGGCTTTTGTCAGTAAAATCAACAAACCACGTAATACCACGTGCGGAACAGGGCTGCCAACTGGCCCTTTGTGTACACTAACTTTGCGATACTGTTTGCGTATGTTTTGCGCATTTATATCCTTTCACTTTCACTTTCACTTGTTGTTTGTTCGCCTTTTCTTGGCCGCGGTACGATTGGGTCCAAGCTCATTCCCGGAACGAATGAGACGTGGGGCGTTATTCACATTCTAACGAACTGACTTGTTCTTTTTGATTGACGTGACTTGTGTGGCTTACCCTTTGTTATTTACCTTTTAAACTCATCTTTTCACCTACCGCCGTGAATGCAAGGGGAGGCAATGAAGCGAAGCGCGGTAAGTGATTTTTCCCCGAAAGGGATTTAGGTGAAACCGTACGCATATGAATGATATGCATATCAATCAGTCCGTGGTAGAATTGTGGTACTTTCCTAAGTTAAACACACACACACACGCGCGCGTTCTTCTTTCGCTTTCTCTTTGCACACATACACATTAAAAGAACTCACGTATCGCGCGTATTCTCGCACCATGGAATGTCGTAAGACGGTTGTACAAATTCCACCCATTGAGGTGCACTTTTTCCGCTTGCAATCACCTTACCAGGTGAATGGAAAAATAAATAAATAATGGGAAGGAAGGCATTCCTACGATGGCTATCGACCGGACCAGACGGATGCCCCGGTTTCCGGGTAATTAAATACTCCGGAAGACAGATTAGGCTGCCGGCACAATCTGCTCCGCTATTATAGCCGTGGAAAGCGCGAAAAGAAACACGAAACCGGTAGGAACTGTATCAAAAGAAGCCGCAGCAAACACTGGGTGGGTATCACACGAATCACTTTTCGACCGTTTGGCGTTTGGTTGATCCTTTCGCGGTTCGATGGGCTCTTGAAAAGCACCCCGTTGATGGAAGGAAACCGGTTGTGTCTGAAATGAAACGAAGCGAAACCGGTAGCACATTTAGCTTGTTTTTTCTTCTTTCGTTTGCGTGTGTTTATCTCTAAAGAAGGAATTTTACTCTGGATGATCGTTGAATGATGATGAACCATTTATCTCTGCTTTCTTTTCCCAGCGTTATGGCGATACGCGCTTGGGAAGATCGGCTTTTAGGCAAGTGTGGAGATACATTACGATTAATATCCTTTTGCGTGTTATTCTTTATGAATCGAGCGATAAATCTCGCAAAATGGCGATCGAATTCTTTGGCCCATCCGTATCGAAACCATCTGGTATTGAATGTGCTGTGGTGATAAAGATGCTTCTCCCCGTCAGGTGAACTAGAAGTGAGCGAGCCCAACTCAAGCACCTGATGAATGGGACGGAGGTAACTATGAGCACCGGATGTGGCTGACACTTAATTTCATTGGAGAGAAAATATGCTTTCTGGATACTTCGGAAGGATATTTTTTGGGTGGGTTGAGATACAAGCCATTCAAAGATGGAGCTTTTCGAAGAAATGGTTTGCCTAAACGTACGGTGAAATCGATTATGATCCAGGGCGGATCCAATCTCGTTGCTTACCGGGAAATTGATTGCCCGTCTAACGGACATTGAGTTGGATGATTTTCTTTTTCTTGGCTGTCGCGACGTGGCCAACTCAAAAGTACGGCTAAGGATTTTTATTTATTACAGCTTGCAGACGGTAGGCACTTCTTGAAGGCTTTCAATCGAAACATCTCGAAATGTAATGATATTTTCTAGGAATAATCAGAATGTAAAGATAATA
>AXCO02010616.1:0-10968 GCA_000473525.2 Anopheles melas
GTTAGCCGCTGAGGGGGGGGGGGGGGGGGGGGGGAGGGGAGGGGGTGGACGGGTAAGGAATGTTTCGGCCCGGATTAGGCCCCGTCCGCACCTTCGGGGCTCGCTTTAGCATATCCGACATCGCCGCCCGGAGCTAACTGGAAGCGCATTCCGTCGCCGCGCACTCCCGGCAGGACCCCATTATTAATCGCACAGTAATTAGCATACGGCGCATGTGCCGCCATGGGCAGCACAGGGCGTGTTTGGTCGACGTGTCTGCCACCTTGCCGATGTCCTCGCCAGATGGCGCTGTCGCGGTGGCGGCACGTATTTTTTTTTCTCATTGAGCTCATTTCTTCGCAGATTAAGATCACGTGCGACCGGTGTGTGATGATAGATTTTTTAGCTCTCCTTTTTTCTTCTTCCCCTTATCTCTGTCTCTGTTTTTCTCGCTATCTATCTCTCTGTTTCGCTCTCTGTCATTTTATATTTACAACTTGCATCAAAAGTAACACTCATTTTCCCACGTTGTAATTAGCCGGTCAATGCGATCGATGCATTTCGTTCAAACGAACGAACGCCATCCATTGCAGTGCTCCGATCGGGACATGGCCACCGCACGTTGATATTCACAGTCTTCAGCCCCCAAGGGGAAAAGGCAGATGCTCGTTTCTTTCCTTTTCTTCTACACTCCTTCGAAGCGGGCCCCGACGGTCAGCTGGTGGTTATTAAATTAAATCAATTTTTATACCATTCCGATAATCTTGATAAGTGCGGTAATTGTGGCCTTGTTGCGCCACGTCGCCATCGTCCTCGTTGAGCGAGCCTTAAATACTGTCGTCGGTCGGCGATGGAAGATGATGATTAGTGATAATGCAGTTTATGCTGCATTTTTTTTTACTTTAGAATCTTTGTGTGTACATTAGAGTGATTTATTTGACTTTTACTGGAAGTTTCTCAGTATAGTTGCTATGTTTTTTTTCTGATATGTTTTATCTTATTATTAAACTGAACTTATTTTGAACGTTAAAGCGTACTTTTACATCTTTCAGCTCAATTGATCTAACACAATTTAATTCAACTTAATTACATACGAGGAAAGAAGTAAACATTCCAAGATAACACTCTTTGAAAAAAAACATAATTCAGTTAGAAGTGCACCGATGTACATGCAAATCTGCACAAATTCACTTGCGTGCATTTGCATATTTTAAAATTTATTACATTATTATGATTAATCGATCGATTATGTGTTTGAAGCAAGGAACGAGCAATCTTTAATACACGCATGCTGTTCCTCTTTTCCCGCGTTCGTTTAAACTCATCTGGCATGTTTGCCACATCCGCAGCATCACCATCCGTACCGCTCAACAGCAACAACAACAACAATAACAACCAAAAAAAAAGAACAGCAACAACAAAACCTCCGAACCTTCGACATTTATGCCGTGACCGCGCGGCGACTCAATATCCGCAGCCACAGTGAAAGGACGCCAGGCGTCTTATAGTGCGGCGAAAGCGAATCCCGGGCAGCATAATTGCGCGCTGAGGGCAAAAGTCGGGAGCAAAACAATCAAACACGTCGTAAATATTGTAAATTGCCTAATTGATGGGCAGTGCCCGGGCCGGGCTTTACGGGCAGGTCGCAGGTGATTCGGACTGAAAATGGGGTTTGACTTTTCGGGGTCCGGATTTTAATTGGTGCCGTGCACGGGTTGCACGGACCGAGCCCGAAAGGGTGTTCTGGAGGGCGACATTTTTATGAGCGGTTTTGCGCTGGCGCCGTCCTTGTGTACCATTTTAAAGTAAAGAAATGCTATTTTACTCTTTTTTGTTGATTTTTTCACGCACGATTTAAATACATGTTACACATGTCGCTTTGTGTAAGGGAGGTAAAATGTTACTGTAAAGCGTCTAATGGTTAATGTTTTTTTTTAATTGATTTCACTCGTCTATACGCGTTTTTTATGAATGTGTGTGTTTTTTTTTTATTTTGATGTTGTGTTCATTATACTCTCTGTCAGTTAATTAAAAGCATTCATTTTCTTAATTTGTTTTAAAATGCTAATGATCGATAGTTATGTAATATTTTTTAATACTTTCATTTTTTAAATTATTTTATCCTTTCACAACAATTCGATGGCACGTGTTCGAATGGCAACACGGTATATCGTGTTCTCAAAATGTACACTACTTTATGTCACATATGCCATAAAGCAGAAAACGGAATGAAAATGCAATAAAGGGAGTTTTATAAAAATTAAAAAAAAACAAGTAAAAGACACACAAAGACACACAAACAGCAATAATTATTAAAATAAGATAGAAAACTACCGCATTAAAAGTACAAAGGAGCAAGTAAAACTTAAAGAGATTGAACATAAAACGAAAGATAAAAATTATATTAAAATAAAGAAATAGCAATACTATAGCAATAAAAATAACAACGAAAGCCGTTTGAATTTTACAAAAACTAAAACTGGAGAATTTTCATATCCATTACACTGCTTGCGACATCCCGTTTGCAATGTACATTTGATTGATTTCCTTAATGATACGGGTACGGATCGCTCTGGAACCCTTTGGGTGGTCGATAAAACAGACCAAACTAAAAACGCAAATATACCCGGGTAATAACACAACTCTAAGCGAAAAATGAATGATTGCCGTTCGGTTTTCGGTACCAATTTACCAATGATTGTGCGCCGTGTACCCAATTACTGGGCCCATAATCAAGCGTGACTTTTGATTGCGATGCTTTACGCTCGGGTTAATGTATGCACGCGGGCACATCCGTATTCGCGAGCTTCACGTACAAAATGCGTTTCCCAGCACCAACCAGCCACCCAGTACGCCTCAGCATTTAACGCGAATTATTTTTAATGGTCCAGTTTTGTTTGAGCTCATAAATCAGCTTTACAACAAATATCACTTGCTTTGGGGCGTAATTTTATTGTGACAATTGAATCAAGGGCTGCAGAAGCTGGTGCCGGGCGGTGGTGTGAAAGATGATGTTTTTTGTGAAATAAAAAAGGGGGGGGTGAGAAAACTGTACCAAAGGTTGCGCCGTTTTGCTGGACCGAATGATAAAGTGACGATCGCTAGCACGTACGATCGAGTGACCGTTGGTATGCGTCAACTGGTGGACGGGTTTAATGGTTTAATTATTGTAATTGTTTTCCGCAAGTGGAGCAGCAAGCGGAACCCTTATTCTAGTGTTGGAAAGTTATTTCGGACAGTTGAAGCGTACGCTGTTTTGATTATCATATTTTTAGTGTTGCTGTTTTATTTCCCGTTACAGAATTAAAGGTCAAAATCAACGATCACTTCCAACGCAACGCGTTCCTTGCTGATGTAACCGTTTCGCGGTGGTATACTCGTTTTAATCGTGAAACATAATATATTTAATTAAAATAATAGGACGCTCTCTGCGAACAATTAAAGGCACAGGAGGACGGAAGCGTCCTTCCAACTCTCAAACTTACCACCAAATTAACCAATTCCAGTACAAACGAGCTACAACGCTGCAACATCACACAACACATGCTTAAGTTTTAACGTGAACTCGGTCGGGTGACGCCTCGGACGCTTGAAACGGGAGCCGCGGGTGCAGCAGAAAACATAATTTATGCCTTGTACATGCTACCGAATTAATTTAGTCAAATTAATTGGCGTACCGTCTGAGGCTTTATCTTGCCGTTCGCTTAAGCCGCCACGTTCATCTGCTGGAAGCGGTACGTATGTGTGTTCGATTGCGTGTGTGTGTGTGTCAGGTAAGGTGGACAACACTATGCCACGCACTACGCAGCTTCAGTCAGTCAGTCAAGGTGTACGGAGGCAGCCCGTAGGCACAAATAGCAAGCGAACATCTCCACGACGTTTTGACACTTGTTGACACCACCGAGGGGGATTGGACCGAGAATGGATGATTCATTCAGGGCAGGCGCGCGCAAAACTCGCGATTCAAAAGTAGCTTAGGAGGATCTATTTTTCATTAATCTTATTTCAAGTAGCGGATACTGCAGGCGCAAGCGAAGTGGGTAACGCTTTTCGCTTACGCGTTTGACAGCAGGGCGGTAAATCATAACCGTCTTTGGAAGGATGCATGGTCCGGTTTCGATGAGTGAAATGAAGTTGTTTCTAATCAAGAAGTTCTGTGGAGGTGCAATTAGCCTGGAGCTTGATATACCGTCAAACATTTGCTGAACGCCCATAACAGTGCATTGGGTGTAAAAACGTGCATCGACGTAGCCGTGTATATTATCCTCAAACTGCGAGTTAAATGACAAGAAAGATTGAAGACACGAATACATTTCTTCTAGATAACGTTAAAGAGTTTGGCATAGAGCCAGATTTCCATTAGGGTTTACAATAGTTGTATCGTTTGAACATATAGAAAAGCATTCAGCTTAAATAATGCATTACATAAAAAAATCACCTTCGTACCCAAAATTTACCCTAATTCATATTCTAATTAGATATTCAATGGTAAGAGTAAGTGACAAGCTTTTTACTCTTCAAACCAAAAACAAGAAGAATGAACGTGATTTTGGAATCGTATTTCTTCAACACGACAGGTGTATTAGTGTTAGGTAAATCTGATACAGATTCATGAATCTGAATGAGTCTTTGACATGATTCTCGGAAATGATTTGAATGAATCTCGGTTGTTAAACTTCATGAATCTCCAAGATTCATGATTCTCGAAGGATTCATGATACTCAAAAGATTCACATACCTCGAAAGATCCACTGAGCTTAAGCTTCTTCTTATTCTTATTCTTAGCGTAACAGCCTACGTGGTCATCTCAGGCTATACAGGCATTCAAGACATCATGGTAACAGGCAGCCGGATACTCGGTTTTGCTACGGTGAGACGGCTCATGCGAGACTTAAACCCACGACGAGCTTGTCCCACGACCACTATTCCATGGGATCGCGCAAATATTATACATGTCCAATGATTCATGAATTCCTGGAGATTTATGAATCTTCATGAATTCATTCATCTTTATAATCTACTGAATCTCCTAAATCCTGATTCATTCAAGATTCTTCAATCTTTAGAGATTCGATTCGATATTCAAATCACTCATCGCTAAAGATTCATATGAATGAATCTCAACGAAATATGTATGAAACCTAACAGCAGTTTGTATTCAAATCTGTACAAAGAGTTAGCTAATGACAATTCTGTACATGAATTTACTTTGATTCTCCATGCCATTTAGCAACTCACTTTCGCCCAGGAATGCATAAGAGTGAACTGGTATTAGAATTGGCGAATCAGAGAGAGAGTTGAATTGCTCAAGAGTGAGCTTAAATATTCAAGTTCTTATTTGGTCTAACTTAACTCATAGTTAAGTATCTCACTTAACACACTATCTTAAATCCGTTTGCTTTTTATAATAACTTCTAATTAATGGATCTGAGCAAAAACTCAATAGCAAAAACTTGTTGAAGTTCGATTGGCATTTATTGTAACACCTTATCAATCCATCCAACACGCGTTCATCGCGGAAAACATCCCAAGGTCTCACATCGATCGATCACACATCAATTCTAGTCCATCAAGTGCCTTGCGTACCAAATCCTAGAAATAGACCGGTCGGAATTCTTTCTCGCCGAAAGCGAATTAAAACTCTTACATAGTGGGATAAGAAAACAAAAAACAACCCTCTCTTTCCCTTCTCTGCCTTGCGTATCCCATATCCCTATGATCGTCTTGTATTCCTTTATCCCCCGAGAGTGCTTTCTTCGGCGTTGCAATTCCAAATGCACTTTTGCGCATCTTCTTCTTGGACGTTCCACACAGCACAACTTCCGTTTCGGCTTGCTCCCCTCGGTTGTCGTCACAGCCATGCGATGGCATTGCAAAAATAGACCTGATCGTCGCGCGATCGTCACTTACGACGCGGCCCCAAGTGCACTGGGACCCGGCCTGAGAGCGTGATTTACGTACGTACCGCCGAACCGATGACGAACGGGTACGCGAATGGCGGACGATCGTTTTATGCCCTTTTTAAGTCTGGTGACGGTTCGTGATTCTGCAAGATACATTACCTGCCTCCATCATCAGATCAATCTGCAACATGAATAAATATTAAAGTTCCCTCCCGCCTCGCGAAGAAACACCCTCTCCAATGCCCAATGGAATCGTGGCCCCGTTTTTTCGACGCACACACTACAAAAATGTGTCAAACACGGGCTAGTTCCTGCCCGCTCGCTCACCGATTCGGATGCAAATGCACACGATTGCAACTAAAAATAAACGATTAATTTTACTCCCATCACACACGCACGCGACAAAGATGCATGATTCCGAGCAAAGGAGAGACGCCACGATCGCAGACCGACATGATACTGGTTCTAGGTCTTGGGCGGTGCAGCACGTGCACGACCGTGCAAGCGGCAGATTAATTAGAAATTACCGTACATCCGTCCCGTATCCCGTACCCCTCCCCATCCCCTGGAACCGAACGGCAAAGCAGTTCCCCAAAAATAAACCTGTTAAATTATGCTGCCGGTTCTCTTTTTTTTTGCGTGCCTCTCTGCTTGTGTGTTGTGCATCCTCCCCTTTTCCGAACGGAAACTGTGCTCTTGCGTTTCGTCTTTGTGCTTTGTGCAGTCGCTTCTTCCAAGCCTTCCTAAAATAAAAAGAGAACCAAACGGCGAGCAGTTTTGCCCCTTTGCGCGTGTAGCTGACTTTTTTGTCCGTGCCAATGAACTTCAAATGCTGCGGCCGGCTGTGTAACTGCGGTGCGGTGCATCAGATACATCAGCGATGCAGGGAAAGATTGCAGCGTTTGGTTTGGGAGCATCCGAAGCATGTGGGGTGGGGGGGGGGGTTTGGGGTGATAAGTCTATATTTAGCAGCAGTGCACTTGCCGGCCATATGCCAAAACAGGAGACAACATGCGAATGGAGCGAATGTGCGGTATTGTTTGTAAAAAAAAATCGTCACATTTGAAACGGAAGCGTATTCAATCGTCGCTGAATATTTGCTGATTGGTATCTCTTTATTACTTTGGGTTTCTTTCTTTTTTGTCTTTTGAATTAAGGTCGTCTTAAGTAGAATACTTACATTACTGAAATTGTAACGTCTATCAACCAGAGAAAATTGTCATTCAAAGCTGGTTGCAATGTGTTAACTGTTGCAACTACAGGAATTCAAAACAAACCTTACAAAATGAGTGTAAGTAAAGTATTGAAAAATGAAACGTTTAAGGGCTAATAACATTGTTTAACACACTTCTAAAAATATATAGAATAAAGGAAAAAGTGCAAAAAATAACAATCTTCAAAACAAAAAAGTTAAGTAATAAGAGACATGACATATGCTAGTGAAAAATAACAGTCATCAATAAAATATATTGTATTATAATTGTAATAAATGTGTACACAGGTGACTCCGAGATACGACTGTATTTGGGACCGAAAAACTGTCCCAAAAGAAGGTGTAAGTCGGTGAGCTCATACGTCGAATATCTATTAAATAACCTGAAGTTGAAGAGGGAAAATCTATTATATCGTATATTTTAATGAAAACAATGTTCGATCACAAGATTTAAATATTTAAGTTTTCGTAGTTGGGGAAGCTTCATAAATGTGTATGTTAACGATTATCAGTAAACAAGAAAATGCTTCACCATAACAGCCTATAACTGTGCAAAGCAAAATCGTCATAACTACGAAACGTCGAAAAATCGAGAGGATCGTAGCTCGAGGTTCGTCTGTACACATATTAAGTACAGACGAACCTATCTAAAACATCATTAAAATGTAAAAATAGATAAAATAGAGGAACAGCATATTCAAAACAAATTATTAATTAGAATCGAACATTTAACCAATAAATTATTATTGTATTTTAATTACATGCAATATTAATGCCCTTCTGTAACTTGTTCTCATTGATGCATTAATAAAGAACCTTTCAAGGAAAAAATAAAGTCTTTTACAAACACCAAGGATGCACTCGATCGCAATCAGATGTATCGTTCCCAACTGGATGCTAACATAAATTATTTGTCAACGAAAGATACTATCCGGATGTGCTGTGTGTGCTTGGCCCAGCACGGTGCGGGCTAGTTAGTTTGCCGACGTCAAATAATGCCAACCTTTCTTTCCCGCTACGCCTTTGTCCTTGGGTGCCGCATATTGAAAACGAAGATGACTACGCCTTTGCCGGAGTACATTTGCCGATCAAAACATTCCCGCCAGACACTAAATCTGCCCGGCATTCGATACGATCTGGCGCAACACGGCAAAGGCCGGCAAAGGAAGGGATGCAGTCGAACGTTTCGCTGCAACAGCTGAGAGTGTAATTTTTGTTAATAAATTTTTATCATACCGATTAACGAACGCTGCCAAACGGAATGGAAATGGAAAAGGATGGAATTTGGCCCCGGTAATGGTGTGGCAGGCGGCCGACCAAAGTGCTGTTTTGGTGCCAGTTTTATTTACCTACCCCCTGGTCAGTCCCGGGCAAGTGTCAAAACTGAGGATGGAATTTACCGAATCGAGCGAAAACGGCAAAAGGTTCTCTAGCCGGCGGGCCCATACTGACGATTGATGGGTTTTGTTGCAAGGAATCGCATAACAACGCTGAACGCCGCTGAACCTGATCGCCACAATGGTATTAATGGTTCTTTTCGGTTGTGTTTTTGGGATGATTAAATTTTACTGTTATACTTATCTGCCGTTTCCAAATGCGTCCTGTGGCCCTGTCACTGGGTTCGAATCGAATATGGCCGTGCTGGGGGTATGATTTCGGAGCCACCGAAAAGGATGTATTCATGCGGGCACTGTAAGTATTGCTTCCCGTTTTATTAATGATCAAGTGTGGCGATCGTACCGCAATGAAACCGGATGGGTAGATTTATTTGACAGTTACGCAAACGTCAAAATGTCGAAAGTTCTTCGATCTACTATTTCTGTATTACTACGAGTGTTATACACTTTGGACATTGAACACGGCCATACTGTTAGCCTTATCTCAGTAATTAAAATTTAATGTTAAAATATTTACTTAAAAACATAAAAGCAATATCTAGAACCAATTCATTAAATCAAGTACCTGACCACACCACCATAAACCCATCCACTTTTAACGATCTCCGCTGAAACGATAACCACGGGAGCCACCATTTTCAATGATCATCCCGCTACTAAATAACGACCATTTAAGAGGTAAATAAAATATTAAATTAAACGCACCCATGAAATGGACCGCTGCGTCAGGCCCTCCCGCTGTGCAAAGGAAACCGGTAAGTGCCACATAAGAGCGTATACCACAACATACAACGAACAAGCGGAGAACGGTGTGTTGTCTTCCCTGCAGCTGAATCTCCGTTTGATGGTAATCTGTTTTCACTGATTCATTTCGATTAAAATTAACAAAACGCTAACTCACGCTGTGCTTTCGATGGGGTGTTCGAGCTTCCAGAAAGTCATTAACGGCGTTGAAGGGTAGCGACTGTCCACGGCCGCGGGACGAAGGATGAACGAGGGAGCAATGCGAGATCGAAACATACATCTTGCAATTGCGGGGAAGGGCCCCCTGGTCGGGGGGGATTGAGTGTGAACAGCACGGCGACAAAGATGCCCGTGCTGCTGGGTGTGTGTTTAAGGTGACATGATTCCCATCCACTCCTTTCGGGACACGGTCAGATGGCAAACGAGCCTGCGCTCCTTGGGTTGTAATTAAAATTTTCCCTCCAGAAAAATGTCATTCCTTTTGGGGTTCTTATTTTCCGCAATTCCTGCCTTCGGGTCCGACATGGTAGAGAACGCTTTTTGTAAACATACAGCTACTCCAATTGCCTGGACCTTGTCATCTGTGCTCAGCCCTGTTTCTCAACAAAATCTGATCATACACAATTTCGTTAATTGCGAGAATTAATCATTTCCAATTGAAATTTGACACCCCTCGTTTGAGAGTTTCTTTTATTTGCAGGATTGTCGCAGCAAATGAATTGAAATCTTCAACTTCAAGTAATGCAAATATCTGGTTTATTCTTCTCAGCATTTAACGCTTGAAAACCTCACCAAATGGCACCTTCTGTACGAGCCTCCTGGTTCAAACTGCACTTCACAAGGTCTCGCTTACAAAGTAAGAACGGCGGAGCTACAAGATTACATGCCCTGCCGTACCTTGTCGAACAATTTAATTAGCATCCCGATCGGTACCGACGAACAACTAATGTTCGCCTGACACGATGTCGTCGCTCGTTTTACAATGCATTAGTTTCCCATTAAACTGCGCACCCTCGGCGAGGTGTTGATCTAATATAGAAAGCTCTTCCGGTAGCTTGAAGACGCCACCAGACTCCCAAGAGCCGGTTCCTAAGGAATGCCTGGTGCAAGCACACGCTCGTCAATAGTGATCCTCGGCCACTCATTATCGGGAGGTACTTTCTTTCGCGAGATCCAGTTGCGATCATTGCAGCGAGCGAGCGTTAGAGGAGAAGATGATGGTCACCGAACAAAAACAAAAAGGAAAGTTAAGCTGGATGATAAGAGAAGCCGGTCTTCCAGCCCGTCCAACGATGACAACATAATTGCCGGCCGTGAGGCCAGCTTTAAACGGTAATTCATAGAAATTAAGTTGTGGCGATTAAAATGTATTACGTTAGCTCATGATCATCCATCATCGGGGCGCGTGCGTATATGTCAATCGTGATTCATGCATATAAAATAAGAGCATTGCATTGCGTTGAGTTTAGGAAGGAACAAACATGCTTCATTGGTCTTTTTATTCATACGGTCAGCTAGGAGTTAGGGCATTAAAAAAAAATACGGCTCCCTTTCGCATTAGTGATAGCAGCTCCGCCTGGCACTTCGATCCCGGCTGCGTGACTGGGCCCGCCGCTCATTGTGCACCTGCTTCCATCGCTGCCGAAAGTCCTCGATGCTTAGCTTGCGCTCCGAGATCTTCATCGGTGTGCGGAACTTGCGCAGGTTGGGCGTTTTGTGGATCTGGTTTTCC
>AXCO02010619.1:0-11030 GCA_000473525.2 Anopheles melas
CGCCTTCTCTCACTCTTCCAACTCAAACTCTCTTTCTACCATTCACGCTCTAGTGAGAGGAGAGTTCATCGAAACAAACGGCGCCCGACATGTGTTGCATGGCTTCTTCGTAGATTTGCTAAGAAAAACTCGGCAGAGAGGGCATAAACGTCACGCATAGCTTAAGCCAGTTTGGATGAATCGTTCACTCGGCGACGGAAAAGAATTTGTGGAGGGGGTAAGCAACAGACTTGCGCTAAGCCAGTGGGAATGAACGGAATCATTCTCCCACCACTTTGTTTTCTCTGCTTACTGTGATGCGATGCAACAAGAACGAGGGTCCCTTTCCCATTTTTGTTTTTCGTTGTTTCGATTCACGAGGGAGATTCATTTGAAAGGTATTCATTTTAGCTTCGAGAATCGTCACTAATCGCGTAATTTTGTGATGTATAGAAGAAGAAATTGCATTTAGGAGGGGTTACACGCTAAAAAAAACAATGTTTACATGTTGTAGGCAATAGAAATGTTTTCGTTTTTAGTTGAATTATTTTATTTATCATTGTACTTTTTGTTTCAAATTTAAACTTGCTCAATTGAATTTTAAATTCAATTTTTAGAAATTAAAGTGTTTAGCTCTGTGATTGCATTAATTGCCTCTAAAATGCAAAATTCCCTAGCGGCAACCTAGAACGATGCGCAAAATGCTTGGAATTTCTTCACTAATTCATCATACCCATTCATTCTCTTCCAATGTCACGATCGCTACCTCTCTCCCTCAGTTTTCTCATTCTCTCTTTCTGCTGTTCATTCATTTGCAGCCATCCCCACCCCTATGCAGGCAACCGTTCATGCACGTTGTTCGACCATCGCACGGTTACCGTCACACCCGCCGCAGAGGGTTCATTCCGCATCGAAGCGTCAAACGAGAAGGGTGTACGTCGTCCGATGTTCGCCGTGCCGTGATCGGAACCTACCCCATCCAAAACGCAGAGCGTACAGAACAGTCCGCTTTGCCAGTGTGTGCGTCGTGTCGTGCCCGCGCTGGTATTTCGTCGCGTTCGGAAAATAACTACCCCCACGGGTTGTTTCGAAAGTTTTCGGGGAATATCAGTATACAATAAGGGTTAGCTTGGAGAAAAACAAAACTTTTCAGCAGTGAAAAGTGTGTTTTTTTTTATTCCATTCAAAACGACACACATCAACAACAGTGAAAACTTGTGTATGTGTGTGCTTGTGTGAGATAGAGTGTGCTAGAGCGAGTGTCTGTGGAGCGCGCAAAAATCGAAGCGCATTCTACGGTTTAACGGCTTTTAACCCTCTCCGGGTTGTGCATGTGCATATTACCGTACCGTGTGAGGAGGTTGCTCGCTATTTTTTTTGTTCCTTTACGTAAGTGCATTATTTCGCCGGGGTTGTGGAAGCTTTCCTTTCCCTGGCTGTGTGTGCCCTGTGATGTGGTAAAGCGTGAGCGTGTCTGTGTGCGCAAGTGGTAAAGAGGTCGAGGAAAGAGAAAAAAAAGCCGAGCCGTTGTCGGTGAGTCGTATTTATTACGTCCGGAAACCCGTAAAACCGCAACGGAGCGAAAGGGTGGAAAAAATAACCAGAAGAGGTGGTAGCGGTGGTGCTAAAAGAAACAACCCTCAAGTGCCTTCCAAAACCGCTGGTGCCGTGACCAGGAAATTTGCTTTTCAAAAATCTTCAACCCTCACCCAAATGAGTGCGTACGTGCAGTGTGCTTAAGTGTGTCTGTGTGTGTGAGTTTAAAAGGCAGTTCAACGTTCAAATGTCAATGCTTGTCAGTGATTGATGCGAGCAACGGTGCTAGCTTAACTAACGAGCCAAGTAGCCGTGCGAAGAATCGAGTGCAGCAACAAACCCCCCCCCCCCCACCACCATATTGCCCCCGGATGCAATGACGTCCGGCAGGAAGATGGCGTCGCCCACCAACGAGTGTGTGTGATCAACGGGCCGGCATGCGATGAGGCTGCGAATAATTGCGAAGTAAGTGTCGGTCGACAGCGGTACGTGCGCGCGATGATCGATCGCGAAGTGTTGACAGCGGGTCGTCGCCTGGTGGGTTCCGTCTTAGATCCTCTGGTGTGCTGTGTGCTCACCACAGCAAACTGATAACGTGTGGCAATGTGAAGAGAATGACCGTGTTGCTTCATTTGGCGTCGTGTTAGAGCGCGTTTGTCCGGAACGATTAATCACACTTGTGGCGCGTGAGTCACCTGTACACGGGGTGATTTTGGGGGGATGGCAGCCACGACAAAACTAGAACATCCAGGCAGCTCAACTGGGACATGGAAGTAATTTCGTGGTTGGTGGGGAGTGAATAATAAAAAAAAACGCCAAAACAATCAACTTTGTGGTGGTGGTGCTATAAAATGGGACAATAGTCACCGGGAATGTTCCGCTCCCGCTCAGCACGATAGCGAGTTGACCCAGAGCTGTTTGGTTACTTCCCTTCAGTAAAAAAGCGGGCATTTTATTTGGTTCGTTTACTTCCAAACCCTTACCCAACCCGGAAACCCATTCGAAAGGGGAGAGTGGGAGAGTACCCAACGAGATAAAGACCCCGCAGTTTATGATGATCCCCGGAACGTAGGGCTTTTCACCGGGCGTTTGCTGAAGTGTTTCCCAGAGCCTCGACTGTGCAACTTCTCGTTGTGTTATGCGTCTCGTACGTGAGCATGTATAGAATGTGCCACATCCGTGGAATGCTAGACCGTTGTGGAGAGAGATAGAGTGAGGGAGGAAGTCTCAATTGATGGTTGTTGTTCGTTTTTTGTTTTTCATTCTTCTATTCGTGAGCTGGAAGGCACATCCGAGTATAAGTGCGCATTTTTGAATATTTGAAAGCAGCTCATAGAACCACACGGAGGCAAGACCACTATATACCACCGTTTTTTTTTTGTTTTGTTTTGGGTTCTGAGTGAAGTGGCGAGTCGATCTACGTGCCAGAAATGCATGGGAGCGAGCACTGTGAATGTATGATTCATGGAGAAAATTAGACTCATCACGCACTTCTTTTTCATTCGTGCTAGTGTCTGCGAGTGTGTGTGTGAAGGTGCTTTATTCTTTCGGCTGCGTCTTGGGCCACGCAACAGTTGGCCCATTCCCTTTTGGCTGGCAGCCGTATGTGGATGTGAAATTTATGGAAATCGTGATTGAAGCTCACCCTTGCCCAATGCCGAAACCATCTTCCGGGGCTGTTGCGTTGCTCTTGGTGCCCGCACCAGGGAGTTTAATGTCACCATAAATTCCAGCCAATCATTACCACCTCTACGAGAACATTCCCAACTGTGAGCTGTGGTGACCGCGGGGTTAATAATATTTATTACAAAACCGATCGTCCGCCGTGAAGCCAATCGTCGCACGCACGCACAAACGCTAATTTGTGATCAGTTTTTTTTTCTTCTCCTGACCATGAGCCGGTCAGCTGTCGGCACATAAATTCTTTCACCACTCTTCCTGCTCCGCAAACTATTGGAGCTAGTCAAAACCCGTCAGACATTTGGATTATTAAAAATAGACCTTTCGCGTGGTGCTCCGTGTTTGTCCATTCGGACCATCCCCGAACGGCCGTTGTCGCTGACGGTGTTTGGTGAAGGTTGACAGATTTTGGACGCGAGACAACCGTTTTCCGCTCGCTACACTTGCGCAACTCACCGGCACATCCTGCCGAGCGGGGTGATAGGTAGAATAGAGGGCTAATTAATTCTAGGCCCGGGTACGACAACGGCGACGCCGCATGAGATCGACACACGGGCCTGGTTCGATTCGGACGTTCAAATTGGTCCATCACTCATACACGCGGGCGGCAAAAGAACAAATGCCGTTCCCCAATTCTTGTGGAAGTGGTCTGACCAGGAGCCTGGAGGCTGGTATGCGCGGTCTGCCAGCCTGACAGTACCATACACCATAAGAAGTGCGTTTTTACGATCGTGCTGTGATCACTCAAATCGAGCTGGCTGTTGTGGTAAATATTTACACGATCTTCGATCTTCCTGAGTGTTTCAGTGCTGCGTAGGGCCGTGTTTTGCCTGCATCTGGGTGCATCTTCCCGGCTGCATTCGGCACACGATGCACCATATGGCGGTGTGGTGTTTAGTGCTTCTGTTTTCTGGTGAAAAAAAAACGCTCCCTCCCTACCACGCACGGTGATATCCCACGAAAGTGCTCTAAATCACGCACTTCCGCTGCTTGAGAAGGCGGTGTCGGATAACCTGAAGCCACGGCTGGTCGATGTCAAGTGGCAACTGCAACTGGCTGCCCTATTAGTGGCTTTTTGTGTAAGCTGAAACCATTACACAAATTGCTGTGTTCTAGCGTTGTTCGCTGTTGTGTTTTCTTGAGCTTCCACGGATGATCTAGTGCGCTTCCTTCTACGAACATGTCCTTTTTTATACTTATGGCATCGTTTCCTGTGCGACTTTGACCGTACGGGTATCGATCATCCGCATCCAATCGCAATGTGTGAACTTGTGATGCCTGCGTGATCTTTTGATATTTTGCAAACAGTAAGATCAACATAGAAGTCTTACCTTTAAAGCCTGTTTCACCTCAAAAAGCCTCTGATGAGGTCCTTCCAGGAATTGGGCCCTACCGCACACACGGTCGTGATTGTAAAACCCAGCAATCCCTCCCAATAAAACCTAATCGTGCCGTGGTCCGAAAAATTGTTCGAAAAAACATAGACACACAAAAGGGTCTCCGATCTGTTTTCGGTGCGTTTGCCCACCCAGTGTTTGTTTTTCGTAGTTTCGGCAGATTGGATCTTTGAGCCGCTCGGCAGACGGGCAGCAACATCAATCGGCGTACACAGTAGAAGATGGACAAACAAGCACAAGCGAAAAAAAAAATGCTGCTCCAGCTGACGATATAAATCAATCTCACCCAAGCTTTCGGTGTGTTCGATCGTACATCAGATGGTGCAATGCATGAGATCGTGCCGAAAAGTTACGACCCATCGCTGCCGGTAGCCGTGTTGCGTACTTCGCTTGGATGAGTTTGTGATCCTTGTGGATGCGATGTGTGCCTTAAAACGGTGTTCGATTTCACACCATTCCAAGCGTGCAGCTGTCAAGTTGCGTGCAAAATGATTTAATTGAATAAAGACGCGCAAAACCAACCGCGTCGACCTGTTCGAGGCGCGATCGTAACCTAACACCAAACCTCTCTTTTTCACGCTCTTTTTTTACTGAACGACCTCCGAAACGGAAGCCCGGTGCGCGATGGTAAATGGCGGCGAGCTTCGAAAAAGATGGCCATCTATGATCGTGCTCGATCTTTTTCGCCAGATTCTGCGGGCCCTGTTTGGATGTGCAGCTTCCGGGACCGGACGGCCATACAATCGCCGGTCTCTCTCTCTCTCTCTCTCTGTCTCTGCACGCATCCACAGCTCCAAATATTTACCTACAACATTTCAACTCGCATTTTCCATATTTGGCAGCATGCGGTGGAGAATATTATTTTCTTTCTGTGCCGCCGATTTTTTGTTTTTTTGTTATCGGCGACGTGAAACATTATCCTGCATGCCTGTCTGGACTCAGGGCTTCTTTTCTGGAGCACAAATTAGAGTCCGTGGAGTCTGTGCGCCGGGCCACGGATTTACGAATTCCTCGCCTTCGCCCCGACCGAACCTGGCGTCATTTAATACCACATTTTATGCGTCGCGGCATTCGGACGTGAAGCGGCTTATGTGGAGAGGAGCGAGAGACCGAGAGCTCGGCCGGTTGGGTCTGGTGCCACTTGCAGGCGCTGCCTGCGGTTTATAAACCGCTCATGTGTTCTAGCGAGCTTAGAGCAACACGAAGAAACACGTATCGAGACGAACGACACAGAAAAGGGAGCTTGGAGTGGATTGAGTTTCACCACGTTTTTCTTGTGCTTCCTGTACGTGCCAGTGTGTGCGTGTGTGATTGTGTGCACGTACTGTTTCAGCTTCTCATCTGGAAGCTGGCCGCCGGTCGCATCCGTAACCGTGTTTTTACGTTTTTGGGCCTTCCAAATGTGTGCCTAAAGAACATTAACCAAGAAGAATAGAAAAAGATCTTCCAAGCGAAGCACGTCCCAAAAGGAAATGACGAAGAAAAGAGGAAAAAGCACATCGCATCCGTCCCGCGTCTTCCCACGCAATCTGTATTTTCAGGTTGCCGTTGTGTTAGCGAGCAAACCGATTCTTCAGAATCTCGTATGCCTATTCCTATTTCCAAATATTCTAAGCCATCTTTGAGAACAAATCCAACCCAGGCGTGCGTGTGTATTGTTTCTAAGCGTTTTTCTCTACTCTGCTTGGGCTCTCTTGGACTCGCTAACCATTGACTTGAAAGGTACACCAATATCTCACCGCCATTACCGTACCACGGCCCACATGACTCACATCGAGCCGATCAGAAACCGTCGATCGAAATGCGTCTCTATTAGCCGGGGTTTTATGTTTATTCTCTGACATGCGTGGACGAAGACGCGCCGGGGATAAGGGTGATAATTATTGATAGAATATGGTCGTAACAAACCCAAGCCCACGTCCATTCTGTGATGACACATTCCGGCGTAGGGAAGAAGAGTGGCTTGATCGGATTTTTATTGTTGTTGTTGTTGTTGTTGTTGTTGTTGTTGAGGCAAGCCATTCCAGTGTCCATCTTTAATACGATAATTTCGTAATCGGTTCGACTATTTCTCAAAACCTTCTTCTTCGGGTTTAAGGACGCAAAGAGAAATGGTTTCACGCTTTAAGGCAGGGGAGAGATGTATAAATGCAGTTATTAAATGGGACGATAAATAATTACCCGCGGGGATAGAGGATGATGCTCTAACTCGGCTGCAACGAGTCCCTCTCGGTGCTCTAGACACACTCCCTGTAAGCTTTAGTCGCTGGAAAGGTTTTCCTTTAATCGTAATTAAACAATTCATTTTCAAAAAAAGGGCTGCTCCTGTTACTGTGATCCTCCTTCCACAGTCGCGATAAATCATCTCGAAACCCTCGAAACGAGAGGAACAAATGAAAACATTTTTTTTCCTTCCTTAAAACGAAGCCCCCGGGTTCCGACACTGAAATTTGAACCTTCTGCTTGATTGTTTACGATCGAATGGTGCGAGAAGCTGATTCGATTCATTAATACGTACCATAATATACGTAAACCTTCGCTCCCAGCTCCTCTCTCTCTCTCTCTTGTAGATGGATAATTTATTAACCCTGGTTGGGAATCGAGACTGTGAAGGAATGTTTCGAACTTGTATGTTTTACGCAAACTAGTACGATGCTAGATAAATTCCTTGAAATGGAATTTAATTTACTAGAAGTACCTTTTGCTCTACCATCATCCTCTAGAGGAATGTATTTAGCACGAACACCAAAACATAACCAATATCTCCTTTGTTTTCATAAAAGCACAGTTTGTTATTCCAACAAAGGATTAGGCACATTCCCTTTACCTTCGGCATCGAAAAGCCAAACGACCCAAAGAAGGAAAAAACAACAACCATTCATAATAATCCCCATACGGTGTTGTCTCCTCCCAAACGATTTGCGCTCCGACGTACACTCCCTCCCGTCATGTGTTTGTAATAACTTTCCACAAAAACATATTTTGACAAGGCAAAAAAGGTTGCCTTCGTCACAGGCAGGAAAATGTCACATCCATCCTCATTTTTTTTCGCAGATGCAATTTTCAATATCTGCCAGTGCTAGCCAAAGGTGTGACATTCCAGAACGCCTTTTGGGCTGCATTGATGGATGGGATGCATTACACCGTTTGTTTGTGGTTAATACCAACATACGGTTTACCTTTTGCCGTGCACAGCACGGGGAGGGTAGAAGTAAAATTTCATTCAAACATGTTTGCATTTTATTGCAAAGACATGGCTGCATTCCATCAGCGTTGTTATGTTACCTTCTCGATTGTCATAACAAACAGGAAGAGAGGCAAGAACCTGGCGACTCTACAACAACCTCGGGCATTATTAGACACAGCGAGAGGAAGAACATGAACACGAAGGAAGGGATTTTTATTAATGTTTGCTAGTTTATGAATTGTTGAGTCTTGGGCTTTGGTCATTCCTTCTTGTTTCCAATTCTAAAAGAGGGAGGGACTGTTTGGCGAAAAACACGCAAAAGCAGACAATCTTTACCTCATCTGCTGGTAGTTCGTGTATTTCCGTGAAAGCAAAAAGGATGATGTTGTTGTTTTTGGTAAAAGCAAATGCTCTATGTCTGTAATTGCGGATGCAGTTTTGGGCTGCACCATCAAACTTATATATTGTAAGCAATTCCAGGTAGTAAGACTAAACCACGTCTACCTCTTGCAGGACTCTCCCTTCAGTCTGGTTTTCAAAGTTTCGGGGCCTTACAGGCAGACCCAGAGCGTTTCATATTTCCTACACGGTAGATCTTCAAGGCACGCACAACTTTTCAGGTCAAAAATCCAGTTTTTTGGGAGGGTTCCTAGGGGTCGTTCTCTCGCAATCGGTGGTCAATCGGCGAGAGAAGGTTCCATGGGCCGCGTGTTTTTTGTGTGTGTGTGGATCATAATCAAGAAACACGATCTGCCCTGCCGCTGATGATGATGATGATGTTTGTTGTGGATAAGGTATTGTTTGGTCTATAGATTCTTCCAGGAAAAGATGCAGCTTTCTTTCTTTGTTGGAAGGTTAAATGAAAAGGAGTTGAAAAAATCTCAAACTCATTGGGATTTTCTATTGGAAGTTTTTTTTTTTAATTTAAACCACCCATACGAAATAACATAATTCAGCCAGGACGCTCTCCATCGCATTCGTTCATATCTAAATGAGTCGATCATCGACAGGGTTCAAATAAAAATCAGCAAACCGTAGCGAAACGGGCCAAGAGAGTGTTTCTAATTTCCTTTCCTTGCGATAACAAAGAGATCGTTTTCAGGATTCAATTTCCAATTCTTGTGGAATTCAATTCGGGGCCTTTCGGTTTTGCGCTTGACAGACTGCCCACATTCCCGAACCTTAAGTTCTTTTTTGCTGACACACTCTCTATTGCCTGGTGCCTGATCATTAGAGTCGTTATCGCAATCGCTGCATTAATCGCTCCTAGGTGGGAAATGCCTTCCAGGGAACATGCCACACGTTACGGTTTGTGCTGAAATATTCGCACATACGTGCCATCTTGCTAGGTGGTTTTTCTCTTCTGCTCCTTCCCTTCATGGGAAGATACTTTACGAGATGATGTAATGGAAGAAGAGGCTATGGTTTGTATTAAATTTTCCGTAATGGCCTGGAATGCATATTTCTTACAAGAAAAAGGAAAAAAACACTCGCAAAAATCCCGCACACTGAATATTGAATTCGGTAGAAACGTGGCAAAATCTTCCCCCAAACCGCCATCATATTAGCAATTCAAATGCTGCCGCGGAAGCTCGAGGAAATCCGTTACGCGTTCCGTTTCGGGAAGATTGTATTTTCGCGCAAACTCACCTGCTTTCAGGATATTGTGGAGTCGAACGTTTATTTCCTTTGCGGAGGGGTCTTCTTTTCACACACTCACGCACGATCATGATAATCGATCTGCTGACGGGTGTGAGCGTGTGCGTAATGGATGCGTTTGGGCATTATCAGCAGGGGCGAAAGGATGAGATTGGACCGGTGGACCTGTATAATATCCGGACACCTGGCTGGGAAAGGGATTGGGTTTTATTTATTGATTTAATCTAGTTTGGGATCGAGACTGGGAAAATTGCTTTACTTAATAGCCCCTTTTTTCTCTCTTTCACTTTCTTGGTTGGTGAACGCAATCGTCTTAACGATTTAAATTCATTTATTTATTTTCTTCGATATTTTTATGGAACGAATTCCTAATGTATTATTTTCTTTTCAATTTCTCCACATTCCAGAATTACCATCTAGTGTCTTCAATGTGTGGAAACTTAACTCCTTCAGTGTTCAGTGAGCGAAAAGCCCTCCAAAGAGAGAAAGTGTTTAGCAACAAAAATTTATCATCTCAAACGGCTCGCTAGGAGCAAACGGTTTAATAATACCCAAAACCCCCAAAGTGTTCTTCAGTAAACAGTGTGTGATAGCACAACGATGTGCTGCTACCCAACCAAAGTGCTGCTCGTGGTCGTGGGCTTCCTGTCGGCGGTCGCCGCCGCCGCCCACTGGGACCATGCGGTCGACCTGGACGAGAACTATCGGCTACTGTGGAGCCTCAGCCAGCAGGACATCACGTTCGAGGTGCAGGCCCGCACGTCCGGGTACGTCGGGCTCGGGTTCTCCACCGACGGTACCATCTACGGTGCGGACATTATCATCGGCTGGGTCGAGAATGGGCAGGTTCACTTCCAGGTAAGACATAGCGCGAGAGACGATTCGATTGTTTCGCCTACGCGGCGGTATCTGAGGGGAATATTATTCGAAGCAGATATTTCGAGGAGTGATCACCTCATGATCGCGATGTTCAATAATGCGTGTTAAAGCGTTGTCGTCGCGATCGATGAACATCTCCGGTGACGGATTGACTCACAGCCCGTTTTGTATGCGCACCAACGATCATCATCACCAACGGTAATGGCGGTTGAGTGATCAGATTGTCTGCCAATGCCCCGGACTGAGGCAATCCCATAAATCATACAAATGAAGCGGATTGGCGGCTCGGAACGGATTAAGCATTAAGTAGGGTGTGGGAGTTGGCTGCGAGTTGACTGAAACCACGAACAGACGGCGAGAGGGACAGAGACTTTATTTAAATGCGTGTCTGCTACAAGAATAAACAAAGCGAGTTGGTTTGTTTGCTTTTTTTGAGGCTGTTCGGGGGAGATTGTTTTTAGCCATCTTATCTTCGAGCACGATCAAAGCAAGATGGACGTCTACGGACGCGAAACGTTAATAAGAGCAGCAGCGTCTTCCTTTTTTTACTGTTGGAACACAATTCCACACACTCAGATTGACCTGAAACCGCAGAATGAATGCATTCATAAAATCTTATGATTCTATTATACTTCTCTGCCCGCGTCCGGAAGAAAGGGGCGCTCAGGTTTTGCTGGTACTATTGGTCCCTGCGTTTTGGAGTATTTTTTTTT